>JAVDBV010038598.1:0-20280 GCA_032619315.1 Piper longum
CGTTTCGGGCGTCGCGGCGGCCGGACAGGGGTCGGGGCCAGTTGGGGCGGCCTGGCGACGGCGTGGCATGGTGGGGCGGCGTCGCTCTGCGGCCGGGCGGCGGCGGCTTAAAAAGGGGGCGGCTAGGGTTTTGGGTGAAAGAGGGAGGAAGGGTCGAGGTATGAAAAACGAACTGGTGGCATTTTCGTAAATAAAACTTGACTCGACTCCGTCTAGAGTCAAAATAATTATTTACTCGTAATAAAATTTAAAAAAATCTAGAAAAATAGGGGAAATTCCTATAAAATAAAATAAACACATAAAAATCAAAATGACATGCTCTATAACTATCAGCCCACCCAAGCTGCCCGTAACGCGTCCTAATGCGGTAAACGGCCTAAAACTAATTCTACGATCAAATTACATAATAAAAAAAAACTGGACTGCATACTATCATATATTCTGATAACTCATTTTTTTTTTCTGCTGTATTCATGACGTTATCATCATAAACTTGGGTACACATGACCCCTCGTAGCTCATACACGCGACTGGCGTCAGCTCAGTACACGTGTTCTGAACATACTCGACTCGAAAATAACGGTCGAACCGACCGGTTCTAAATATAAAACCCTGACTCGAATCGTGGGTTTTACAACTATTGTTTCAAAACAAATGCGGTGTAGTTAAGTTTACCAGTTTTTTATTATTTTTTCAGCAATCAAAGAAATACTTAGTCATTTTATTTCAATTTAATTCAAAATGGTTGGCTAAATGGTAAACCAATCAACCATTAGCAGCCCTCTCGTCTCCCCTCCCTTTTTTTATGGTATTCAATATTTTGTGACTATCTTTGTGACCACCAATCCGGCTGCAATTTAAGTTATAAATTTTCAATTGACGTGCCGCAAATTCATTTTCAAATTATGAACATTCTCAATGAAAATTAACAACTGACATGTGAGCGAATTTAGCAGTTGCAAAGTGTGTTGATCACTTTGCAAGTGACTAATGGCCACTTATAACAGTTACAATGTTTTCGGTCGTTAACAAGGTCACTAACTGGTTACTAAAGCATAGATATACTCTACGACTGGCTTTGCGGTCACATGACAGTTGTAAAAGTTGTTCGTTTCAATGCGATTGTAGTGACCGAATCGGTCTACTAGTGATATCCATGATCAATATAGTAAAAGCACAAAAACAAGGCAACTAATAAGATGAAGAAATGCAAGCCAAAATAAAGTGGAGGCCATAGAGGGCGAAATTTGTTGACAAACATGAATTGTGAATAATTCAATAGAACAACATATAAGCTTGGTACATTTGCTCCTATTTAGTATTATATTTATGACAAAAAAAATTTCTTACAATCATTGTAATAATTCATGATTGCAGTAGTAAAAAATGTAGTTGGTTGATGAGAAAAATAAGGGCATTTTGACAATCGCATATATGCATTTAACCGTTGTTTATCGTTGATTATCGTTTTCTATATTTGATAATTAAGTGCTGATAGGTTTGGTGACTAATGATCATGTGACATATATATACTTTATATTGGAACAGTGAAAATTTAATCTGTGTAGTTTCTAAATTAGCTAGATTATCTTAATCACCTCATTGTCTTCTCATTATCCCTAATTAACACAAGAATATTTGTTAACAAAAATTTCAAATAAAAAGGGGAAAGAAATAGAGTCAATGATTAGTTGTTAATTAAAAAATTGTGCATTAAATTAGAGTTTATCGTTAAAAGGTGGAAGTGGAAGTTCATATTGTCATGCAACATACATATTGTCTACTGTCAGCCTCGATGATAACCTCTCCATTGATTATACTAATTCATATCTTCTTTCTCTAGCCTATATATAATATGAGCTTAGACCCGTACAATGTGCGGGCCTCTAACAAATTTTTTAAAATTTTATTAAAAAATAAAATTAAAAATATATTACATTGAAAATATAAAAATAAAATTTTTTATTACATAGAATATGATAAATAAATATATAATAATTTTATAATTTGAAAACTTAGTAAAAAAACATCTACAAATTCTTAGTTGAAAATTCACAAAAAATGCTAAATATTTACATTAAACGCCCAATGCATATTTTTTTCCACAAAAAAGTTTCAGACTCCCAAGTGACTGTCAACTTTTAATCACCAAAATTACACCTAAATGTTATGTAATTAACTAAAATTATACATTAATTTTTTTATTTTTAATATGCAATATATTTTATTTTAATTAATAACATATGAAGAAATATAAAGTAATTTGAAATGCAAATATCATTAAATATTTAATTTTAAATACTAATTTTCCAAATATATTTAAAAAATATTTTTCATTGAAATAAATTTGAAATTAGCAAAAAAATTATATGAAGGAATTTTAAAATTAAAATTTAAATATTAATATGTATTAGCTATAAATTTTATTTGAAACAAGTAAAAGTAATTATTGGATAGCATTGAGTTTTGGATGAGTATGAGACAAAATTAAGAGTTTTGGTAAATAGGAAAAGAAGGAGAAATGATGAGAATGAGTTTTGGGCTGATAGGAGATGAAAGCAAAAAGTTTTATGCGAGTAGAAGAGGAAGGAGAGGGACTTGTGAGACCATAACTAATGTTATGCAAGGAGAAGGCCGAAACGTTTAAAGGTGTGCACTGGTTAAAATGTTAATGGGTGAATTTAACTCACTGATTATGCTCGAATGAAAACAAACAAAATATGAATATTTTTATGTTGTCTAACAATTGACAAAATTAATAAATGTATAATAATAGCTATTTTTTAAAAGTTATAACTAAATTACCATAGAAAATTATTAAATTGAAGGAAAATAAATTTTAGATTTTGTACTTATGATAATATTTATTTATTCAATTTTTTAAATAGTGGTTTTGATTATTATACTAATTAGCATGAGAGAAACGAAAGAAAAATAAATAAATAAATCATGATTATATAAATAAGGTATTAATCTCTAACGATAGAAATGATTAAATAATAGAAAAAAAATGAAATGATAACAAATTTTAACTTCAACCGTGGCTAACTTGCTCTAAGAATTTTGATGTTTGTCAAGAGATAGGATGCATGGACGTTGCCTCATCCAAGGTCACGCCCACCCCCAATTAAGCTATTGTGGTAGCCCTAGCCGAACAACCAAAACCTAATATAAACCCTAATACATCCGGCTTCCGTTACATTTTCATCCCAGAAGTTTCTCCTCGACGACTGGATTAACAATGGCAGATGTTGATATTACAAAGGCTGCAGGTAACAAACGAAGGCGACAGCGCTGCCGCACCCGGGATAACAATATTAATTGTATCCCAAACGATCTGTGGTTGAAATTCTGGTGAAGCTGCCTCCCCAATCCATCATCAGGTGTAGTGGCGTTTCAAAGGCATGGAACAGCTTGATCTCCGGCGAGCCATTTCCCATCGAGGGGATGGTGTCAAACATGCCCCTAACACATCTACGTCGAAGAGGTGACCATAGGCTAGTCAAGGATTGGCACTCCAAATCCAAAATATATGAAAAAGGTGGACTTCTCCACTACACAACCTTCCTCCTCACTTTCTCCGAGTACCCCTCTCAGCATGTGTTTCCTTCCATGGCAACGGCGACGAAGAAGCCTATTCACCATTATGGATTCCTGCAATGGTCTGCTTTTGTGATGGATCCGACCCAGATCATTCTTTGTTGTCAACACTTGCAACAACACATGGATGCCATGGCCCCCCCCACCTTCCGACTGCTTGCTGTACCCTTACCCTCAGGATGAATTTATATTTCATGGCCCTTGCTTGCGATCCAAAAACCCCCCATCACTTCAAAATAATTTGCCCAATTCTACAGATGAGTTATTTGAGAGTTGCCATCTTCTCCTCTGAATCGGGTGTGTAGACAACTTCCGAGCAAGTGCCACCATTGGATGTTGGCTGGCACGCACGCCAATACATAGGATTACGTTTTCTCATCGACGGAGCATTGTACTTGATTGCTTATCATGGTGCGAATCTAACTCGACTCATTGTTGAGAAGAAGACCAGTGCGTTAATCCGTATGCCACCAAAATACTCGTCAAGTACCGATTTGAGGCATCTTCACATACGTGAAGGGAGCCTTCAATTCTGTGACTTTGGTTCTCTGGTTATAAAAGTTTAGGAGCTTCAACAAGGGCCCGCAAGCAAATGGATATTGAAACATACTCATACTCTTCCCTTCCAATTCCTACTTGCCGGTCTTAATCTGTCGTCTCCACCTATAATGATTGTCGTCGTGATGTGGAGGCATTTTTTCACCCAGGTAAAAAAATATGCCATTTTTACGAGAATAAGCCAAAGCAGTATAATAATCTACTACGAGTTCGACACTCAAAGAAAAAAGCTGATCAACCTTAGAAGATTTTGATTGGTCTTATGGGCTTTACCACTTTCGACTTGCTTGGTTAACTTATTCGAAGTCAAGTATAACATGGAAGAGGCTGCTGCTCCCAAGACGACATTGAAAGTTAGGTAAACGATGAAGTAAATATTTCAATCAATTTTGATTAATGTATAATATCGTTGTTATTGTCTTTTTCACGTCTTATATCAAATTAGCATTTTCAACATTGTTCCAAAGAGTTTAGAGCTGGTTGTTCGGTTTATTTTCTGTGCCATGCAACATTTTTTTTATATTTTTAATTTCCTGAAAAAACTAGTTAAAAAGAGTTCAGATGCCAGCGCTGCTTTCAATGCCGGATATTTGATTATTTTTTCTGATTTTTGAAGAGTCAAAAAATTATCTTGTTGTTCTCATCAGAATTATATATATATATATATATGGTAATTAATTATTTAATTTGACGAAACAAAATTTACGGTTTATTTAAATTAAACAAGATATTAACTGATGATAATGTTGATGTTACTGTGCTACTGCCTTGGCATTTTATACAACTGAGAATCACTTAATTAAAAAGGATCTTTCTTAAGCATTTACAAAGCAAAATATGGCAAGTGGCCGATTGCATAATAAATTTTAAAAATTAACAGAGGAATTATGAGTTGACACTGGAAAATGGAAATTGATCAGTGAATTCTTATATCTTTCGCACTAGCCAAACACGAGCCTTCCTTTCGCATTGGCAATGAGCCAATGACGTCAAGAATCACTATGTATGGAGATCGATTAGCAAATTCTAATAACATCTGAGATCTTTTTTACTAATTATACATAATATTCTAGATAATATGACGCTCTTGCATGTTTACAAATATTGGCCAAGTCATATTATTTTTCCCTTGACGTATGTAACAGACCATACCTCAATTTGAATGCGTTACAGATCATCTGAATCAGACAAATATGTGGATGGACCAAGCCTTTATGAAATTCTGGAAGTTAGGACGTAAATCATGGACTATAAGGTTAGAAGAGGAGTAAACCTTGCAGCCTTTCCATGAGAATTTAATCATAAAAGTATCACAAATTGATTGAAAAACATCATGATTGACGGCCACTAAGATCCTTCGTTCCCACGCTTGTTCCCCGTTATAATTACTTCTCTCGCTGCATCTTGATTGTATTTCCAGTTCAGATGGATAAATAGCATGTAATTCTTTACCAGTTAATTGGTAAAAATGCCGAAGATACAAGGAGTAAGCACCTTATGATCAAGCCTCATTATTTCTGTATAGTTTTTTTTTGCATTTTCTCTTGTTCATATTAAATTGCCCCAATTTGGTATAACACTCTCGCCACCGTATAGAATGATCACTTGATCACAATGAAATGAGCAAGTTGGATCGCATAATAAACTGGAAAAAAATTGACACAAAAAATTAATCATTTAACTCATCCTTGCACTTGCATAAAGACGAGTCTGCGTACTTTAGCATTGACAATGAGCCAATGATGTAATGATGGCGACTGCATCACAAAACTCTGAAAATTGAAGTTGCTCGGTGCTTAAAATATGTACAATTGTTTTATTTTAATTAGCTTGTAAAACCATATGCTTTGGTCGTTAGTGACTTTGCTAGAAGACTAAGTAGTATACTTTGTAGTGAGTATAAATGACACATTTTTTTTTATCCTGTAATTTTTTTTAGCAAGCACCAGCCTTCCTCCTTTATCCACACATAGGTCTGAATACACAAAAATTGATAGAGTTTCTTACCAATTTCAATATTATCGATAAATTAACCATGAAAGTTGCGCCACCATGCATTTATATAATTACTTCCCTTACGAAACTTACAAAAGTGAAGTCCTCCCTAAAACCAGCAACTGCTGTCCTCTTTTTTTTAAAAAAAAAAAAACTCCATGAATTCTTCTGCTTGCAACTGTATATTAAATATATGGTCAACTGAGCAGCTAGCTATAATCAGCATTGATCAAAGTTTAGTTCCATTAGACTATATATTAAGATATGGTAACAATATGTACATCTTCAAAGCTGGCAAAAGGCTACGCTTAAAAATGTCACAGGTGGAAAGACAAAGCTTCATGCTGTACAATGCACCCCCTCCCTTCCCTATCTATCTATTTATATGGATGAAGTTTACTGTATGAGACCCATACGAAGAAAACAACTCAATCTCATTCCAAATATACCATGTCTAAACAACAACCCTCCTTTCAACTCCCCATCTTAGACATCTCCCAACCATTGCGACTTTCTGCTCTTCCTTCCATCTTACAAGCGTGCCATCAATGGGGTTTCTTCTACATCTCCAACCACGGCCTGTCTGATAAGCTGCTCACCGCCCTCTATTACCAGTCTAAGCAACTCTTCACTCTCCCCACCGAATATAAGCTAAAGCTTGGTCCTTCCTCGTCGATCAAGTCTTATACTCCTCGCCACATAGCCTCTCCATTTTATGAAGGCCTTGTAGTCTCTGGGTCACCCGATTTCTTCTCCTCTGCAATGAACTCGATCAACGAACTTTACGTCGACGCAGAAAATTCCGAATTTTGGTAATCTTCGTAACTGACTCTCGTAATTAATTAATTAATAAATCAAATTTGATAATGTTTTTTTCGTGTTGCCATAGCTGCATGCTACATGACTACTGCACAAAGATGGAGGAGTTATCAAAGAGAATTACCTCAATCCTCCTACACTGCATAGGTGATGAAGCTGAGAAAAGGTACCATGAATCCGAATTTGGGAAGTGCCATGGATATCTGAGGATAATCCATTACTCTCCACCGGATAAAATGGAAAGCGATGAAGATCATGAGGACGTTGAAGGCCTTGGAATGCATACAGACATGAGCTGCATAACAATAGTGAAGCAAGATGAGATAGGTGGACTGCAAGTGAAATCAAAGGACGGCAAATGGGTGAACATAGAACCGTGTGAGGGAGCGCTAGTGGTCAACATTGGCGACTTGCTGCAAGCATGGAGCAATGGAGTTCTAAGATCTTCCGAACACAGGGTCGTTCTTAAACCTTCGGTGAGCCGTCTCTCTCTAGCCTTCTTTTGGTGTTTTGAGGATGAAAAGGTGGTTTGTGCACCAGAGGAAGTGGTGGGAATAGGGAAGGAAAGGGCTTATAGGCCTTTTGTTTGTGCAGATTATATCAAGTTTAGGGAGAATTCGGAGATAGGAAGGTTCGAAAAAGTTGGACACACTGTCAACCATTTTGCTGCAATCAATTGCCCTGACTGATTATTTCACTACTTATAAGCCCGGCTTGTTATGTAACATGCAAGATGAATCTTGTAATTGAATAGTATTGTTCTCCATTGTTTTGGGATGTGAATGGTATGATCTGTGTACATTATGATATTTGTCATGCTTTCGTGTGAAACAAAACTTTATGAGATTTTTCTCTTCTCGGCCATCTGTAATAGACCATGAAGACTAATTAAATTTAATGTTCATCGCAAAAATGTAGAAGTTCGACGATGCACACTTCGTTTAATGTCCCAAACTGATGTATATCGTGTATGCATTATTGGGTTTTGTACTATCGATTGTAACGGGAAAGCAAATAATTAACTTTATTTGGTTATGAGAAATCTCCAATGTCAACACCATAACCAAAGCCTGTTTTAATAAACATATATTGTGCTATAGATTAAGTATATAGTCGCTGATAATGATGATGAACATGACAAATGTGTTTCTTCTCGTTCACGTAATGATGGGATGTATTTTTCATTTTTTTCAGAGAGATGATGGGATGATGGGGTGACCAAGTTGGAGTGATATACTTACAAAAGCCTGCTAGTTGCAGTACTAAATTAAATTTAGAATACAGGTTGACATCAACAGATCAGATCTCGTATTCGTATATATTAAGGGCCTGGTCATGTATACTTATGGTTAAGGCCGTTGGAGTAGCCGTAGCCATACTTCAAGTTGTATATAATACATACTAGTACTGCCAGTGGAACAATAATAACAAGGGAAAATTTTATCGAAAGTCAAGAACATAAAAAAAAAACACGTGCAAGTTACAAATAGTTTGAAGCGATGAGGACAATGCAATGTCAGCGTCCCGTTCCTTCGAACTTGTCGGGTTGAAAACAAAAGGCCTTTCAAAAAGTTGAAAATTGACATTCTGGTTTTGAGACCTAATATTTTGGAGTAACAATTGTGGGCGCCGCCTCTGCTTGTTGCATAGCTAGCCGAATCACCTTCTAATAACCACTAACCATTCTTTTCACGAATTAAAGAAGACAATTATTAATGTTGTGAAAGTTCCTTTCGGAAGCAAGCATTCTTTCATACATTAAAGAAGATATAGATAAATTATTTGTTGCAGTTAGGGATGTAAACAAGCCAAACCGGCTCGCTAGTATTTTACGTTCGGCTCGATTTGGCTTGAACTCAGTGCTCGTTAATTTTGTACTCGAAAAAATACTCGGCTCGAAATAGATACCTCGATAAACAATAAACATAGCTTGAGCTAAAGAATGTGTGGCTCGGCTTGGCTCGAAACTCGAGTTCGATATATTTAAATTCAAAAAAATATTTGGTTCAACTCAGCTTGTTAATACTATTGAAGTCACATTGAATTTATATAATGTTGGAAAAAAAATTTTGATCTTATATAAGTCGAGCATGAGCTAAGCATAAATATTCGTTCGACTTAAGCTTAACTCAAAAATATAAGTAGTCAAATACAACCTAAGCCCAAACACTATAAATTTTAGACGAGTTAGGTTTGACCCATTATATATCAAAGTTCGTCAAACACTCAAACAAGTTCAAATATGCTTGTAAAAAATTAAGCCAAATTCAAAAACTTCTCTGATTGGCTCAGCTCGGCTCGGCTTGACTCGTTTACACCCCTACTTGAAGCCATATTTACTAACATTAATAAATAATGTTGTTGATGGAATTTTTTGTTTAAAAACGAACGTTTTCCCTCTTTTATACATTAAGCCCATTTCCGTGACATTTTCCTTCCAGGCTTCTTTCTTTCCATGTTACCTTCATTTCAATCAAGTTTTATCTTCTCCAACGACCTTCCTTAACAAGTTCATTCTTCATTGTTAGGATATCATATTAACTCTTATTATATTAATATATTAATAAAAATAAATTAGAAATCGCATTCTGATCATGAAAAGTATAAGTCTCAAGCAATCAAAATATAATAAAACTAAAATAATATTTTAATTTTATTATAATTAAAATTTTTTTATTTTGAATTTATCTCTAAGTAGAGCCCATCGTATACTTACACAATTTACGAGTTTATAAGTTGCACTCCGCATGATATTTATGCCTAGTTATTATTATGTAAAAAACACAAAAAGATTCAAGTTCTACGTAAGGGTAACGTTCTATAAAGTTCGACATCATGTTGAAGGGGCTTTAATTAGATTGGACAAAGATTAATATGGATAATTATATACATAAATATAGGTATAATCCTAAATTTGCAAGATCTATACCTTCTAATTCTTCACGAATCGTGAGCAGTGCATCATGCCTCCACCGAAAAATATAAACTCAATAAGTCTTTAAGCTAGCTCAAAAAATAAAAAAGTTTCTTCGAGACTTATATACATGTTATTGGCTTCCGCTAAAACTAACATAGGATTTTTATTATATACCGTGTAGATCTAATCATGTTTTTTTATAATTATTAGAAAATCATTCAGATTATCGATTTCATAAATTAGTTTATGAAATATCATTAGCTAATTGATTAGTCTTCTCAATTTTATCAAATTTTCTTAGATATATTCGTTTTCAATTATTTCAAGATTCTCTTTGTAGATATTTAATTATAGATAATTTATAATTATAAGAATCGACCATGAGTTTAAATAAGATATCCTTCGAAAAATTTTAAACTATGTACCACCAACGCATTATTGGTATGGGTTTTGAGCAATACCAGTATTACACCAAATATACTATAGAATTTAAAAGTTATAATATTATTACTATATCTTAAATGAAAGCCTTATAGTAAAGTTAGATGTTCCACACATAAAGATTCACGCTTTAAATATAAATTTAGTTTTATATTGAAAAAATAAATCTCTTATCATGATTTTGAATTTAATATAATAATCATGCTTATTATATAAAATTAATTATATTCATGTAAAATCTTCAAAAAAAATGAAAAGGTCATAAATGAGCCAGGATTAATTACGACTACTTTATTTTATTTCTTTTGATTAAAAAGTTGATGGCTCATACCTTAACCAAGTGTATGGCTCTGAGGTGCAAGAGATACCATTTGTAGAGTTCAGATTTCCTGGTCTATCGACCGCCAAATCCTTCCATACAGTGAAATTAAGGATATTTTTGTACTTTTAATTAGGTATTAGACGAAAAAGGGAGAACATGGAAGAAACTTACAAGCCGACCAAGAAAAATTTTCCTCATAGGTAGACCAAGCTTCATAATTCATTAAATTAACCTGTCAAAGATATCGTACTATACGCGGCTTATATTATATATAACTTTTAATTTTATAAATAATTTCTCGTTGAATAATAAAATATACTATACAATAATCTAATATCTTAGCTATAAATTTTAATTCTGACTTTAAAGATAATCTTATTTGAATAAGAAGATATATTATAATAATTTGATTTATTTTTAAAAAAAAATTGTTATATTTTGATTGGTTGAATAACCTATTTTTAATTAGAGATAAGTATTAAATTCATCTTTAAATGATAAGGGTAGATATAGTTTTTCTTTTTTAAAAAAATAGGGAATACACAAGATTTAAAAAACAAAATAACAAACTAAAAAATTTATGGGGGAGCATTCGATCGCATTTGGTTATCAAATATCTTAACTAAACATGACTAAATTACCCTTAAAGCCGAACTGGACCAAATTGAAATATTTCAATTAATTTGGTTTGCAAATTAAAATTTTGAATTACATTATAAGTTATATAAAAAATTATTTAATTATTTAATTATTTAATTAAAATTATATCATTAGTTTATTGAATGTATCCATTTAATAAATAATTATATATATCATATTAAATAAATAATTTTAATCATATAAATATTATAATTTCATGGTAATTAATAAGAAATATAGGTTTTGGAATATTTTAAAAGAAATTTAGTTAATTCGGTTCAATTCTGAATCGAAATATCAATATACACATTAATTTCTTTAAATACTATCTAAAAACTGACCCAAATTATTTCAAAATAGAACCGAATTACTTATTTGGATTTGCTTCGATTCAATTTTCAATTTTCATCGGGCTCACCTCTAAAGAAAATATTTGGGCAAAAATTATAATAACTCATTCACAAACTTTTCGTATTGATCGGCCTGATAGTCGGACAGCACATTTTGACAAAAGGCAATCCCCTGCCATTAATAGGGTGGAAAGAAATTTGCACGTGATTTGTTTAGAACCTTTCTTAGTTCTTTATTAAATCTAAACGAGTCTAAACACAAAACTATTTTTAAGAAGGTGTCTCGCATGGTCAATTCTAAAGGAGTATACTTTTTCTAAAAGATGTTATCTAAAGAGCAAACTCTTCTAATGGGCGTACATTGTTCCTAATAAACATTACACCCTTTCTACATCGTACGCAACTTAAGCCCTTATCATTCTTTTACATCTATAACTCTGCTCCGAAGAATTGTTGCTTTGACTTGCTAGGGAGTACAACCCGTCCTCGCCAAATCATCACATAGCCACAGAACATCGCCGGAAGATAACTGTCTTGCTGCTGCTGCGTGACGTCCAGGGCCTTGATTCGTATTGCTGCCAGAGTCAAGAAATAAGGAAGGTGTTTCCTGCTTGTGGGGAGGATCAGAGCCGACGGGCTGCCGCAAGAGTTTTGTCGCAGCCGCAAGGCCAAGCCATCTCCCTTGCCACTCATCCTTGCCGAAGGGAAGTGGGGCTTGCCTCGCTGCTTTGTTTTGCTATTGCGAAAGTTTGCTGCCAGAGGTGGCGCTGCCCTTACAGAGGCGGGCCCTACGCTGCACTTTGCTGGAACCAGGAGCCGCTGCTTCCAGCCGACATCATCGTCAGAGGAGGAGTCCTGCACGCCGAGGAGAACATTGTGACGAAGAGCCGGCGATGCCAAGGACAACACCGTGAAGAAGAAATGTTTGGAGGATAATTGTGTCCAAGACCCGTTATGTTATGTCCGGCCACTACTTTATGTCCGCTTTGATGTTGTTTACCCGGCTTGACCACGTCCATGAATGTTGTGGCTCACACTCACCCAGCTCAAAAAGTCAAGCCAACACAAACAAGTTCACTTGTACATCCTATCGTATTCCCACATTTGGGCACGCCCTTAAAGTCTATTTCATCGATAGAACAATGTACGACCATATTTGAAACATTTTCAAAGGACAAAATACGTATAGAGTAAAAGGATTAAAGTGGTAACAAATCTGCCAAGTTTATACTTTGTAAAAGAACATAAAATTAGTAGAATGTAAGTGTCAATCTCATGATACATTGACTTAAGGATTTGTATTGAACCATAAAAAACTATGTAAATTATATATATATATATATATATATATATATATATATATATTATTTTTTGTTTGTAATATCTGGTTGTTTCTTTGTGCGACAAGGGAGTCTTGATCCGCCGAACAATCTAACCTGACTTAAAGACTCATTCACACAAGCAATAATTTTGCGCTCAAACAAAATAATGAATTTTTAAATGGTCATAATTTATACAAAAGAATTTAATATCGGTAAGTTATTTTTTGTGTTACATAAATTTTGAGATAAAAAAAATTTAAATAAAATTAATATACAAATAGTTGGAATGAATGCAATGAATAATTTTCGGTTAGATTTTCCCATTAACCGTATTCTGTTTTTTTAATAAATTACTATAAATTTTGATATTTTTCTTATTTATTTTTATATAATAATCAATTAATTTATATTTGTTAATTTTTATAATTTAGATATTTTTATTATATTTTAAACTTATAATTTAATTAATTATAAATAATAAACTTGTATTAAAAATTATTAATTTAATTATTTATATATTTAATAATTATAATATTAGTGTAATTGTAAAGACAAAATCGGAGACTTATGATTAGTTAGGTCGTAAAAATGCCCCACAAAATCCCCGAACATGAGAGTCCCTGACACCCCGGCCTCCCTCGCATCGGCGATCCGCGTCTCCCCCGGGCTGGTACACCTTCTCCTCTCCCTCCCAAACAGATCGATCCTCCTTCTACTTTTCTAATCATGCGATTCGCACGTAGATCGAGGCGGTTGCTCGAGGAGCCCCTTCGAAGCCGTTTCGAAAGGTATGAGCTCCGTGTTTAGTCTTATGTCTGCTTTCCATGGTACGTGGTAGCTGTAGTAATTGTTGACCTATGCTAGTGGCAGCTGCGGGCGGTTGTTTGACCCGCGGTAGGCTGATTTTGTGGTGTTATTTATTGTATGAATGATGCTGGCGTGTTGTTGGTATTAGACTGGGTGGGGCTTGGAGCATCCGCATTCATATCTGTGGAAGTCATTACTTCATCTTTGCACATTGATCTTTTATTGGCTTCTATGAATTTATGCGGTTATAGGCAATGCTTATATAGTTGTATTCTGTATGGCTCGGACTTGTAGCAAAGTTCATTTCGTTGCATGTTGTGTTCAGAATCCGGAAATTCGGAGATATCCTGATACTTACTATTGATGCTTGCTGAATTTGATTTAGGCAATGGCTCCACCTGCAGCAAAGTCGGGCCTCTTTGTTGGTTTGAACAAGGGTCATGTTGTGACCAAGAAGTAGCTGGCTCCTCGTCCGTCTGATAGGAAAGGGGTAGGCGTTTTATTTGCGGGCATCCGTATCTGCGTTGTTATGGTTGTGTCTTGTGCTTTAAAATTGCTTCATCATGCCCGCTATATGTGATCTGAAAACGGGAATAGTTTTTTTAATGCTTGGCATTTTTTTATCATTAATTTGTTTCTTTTACAAGTCTTTGTTGTTCAGAGATCCACCAAGAGAGTCCAGTTTGTCAGAAGCATAATCAGAGAAGTTGCAGGATTTGCACCTTATGAGAAGAGGATAACTAAGCTTCTTAAGGTTGAAAGGACAAACGTGCGCTGAAAGTAGCAAAGAGGAGGCTTGGCACCCACAAAAGAGCGAAGAGGAAGAGAGGAAATTTCTTCTGTCCTTCATAAGATGAGGTGAGTGCTACTTGTTTTAAGTGTTGTAGATACTGTTATGAGGTGGGCTGATTTTGATAGTGACTCTTTTCAGTGAAAAGCTAAGCTTACCGTGTCTCTTGAAGGAACCTTCATAAAAACGTATTGTTTTGTTGATTAATGCTTTTGTAATTAGATTGCATCTTAATTTGTGTAACCGTCATTTTTACTTTTCAAATTGATTTTGATTTACGAATAGGAGGAAACCGTAGAGGAGCTATTTGCAGATTGGGTTTCCGTTATCCTTCAGGGTTAACATACCACCAGTGGAATTCATGATTATGTAGTTACTAAATAAACCTGATTGAAATACCATTGGGAGACTTGATTGCTTTATTACTACTGGTTTTGGTTTCCATTTTCAACTCTTTGCTATTGAGGTAATAGGCTGATTGCCTTTGACTAATAGCATCGAGCATCTAAGCTTTTAATTGAACATGGTGATTTTAACTATTGGGGTTTGACAAAGCGTCTGCTTCATTTGATTAACGATAATGGCATTTGGTTTTGTCATTGGATTTGATAAGGAGGTGTGCTGTTTGTTCACCTTGGAAGGTTTCTTCAACTTAATTCTTTAATTAGCAACGAAATGTTTTGATTCAGCCATAGGTTAAGCTTAGGGATCATTTCTGGTAAATTATAGTAACAATGTTATAGACTCTACTTACTATAAACTATTTTTTGCAGATCAGCGGGTGTGGGAGAGAAATAGAAATAAGAGAGTTTTGCATCATGTTCGCCATTCAGTTCATGTGCGAAAGAAAAGTGAAGTTTCAGAAAGTTGTCACAGAATTCTGCTTTATTTAACTTTTTAATAAACTTTAGAAGACGTAGTTTTGATGCGAAAGCTGTTTGTTTGCCCATATTAACGTTGCCTTGTTTTCCGTTTCATGTTGTGAGGCATCGCCCATTTTTTATAGCCTACGACGTGGTAAATTGATGGAGATGGAACCTCCTTCAAATGGTTCATTATGCACAAAATAAAATTTTACGTTAAAAGGCTCCGTAAAATTATCTGGGTCGACACTGGTAATTGCCAACGTGTTACTGTGATTTCCAAAAGAATTGTAAAACCTGAACCTGCGAACTCATGCCAGTGCCCCTTCAAGAGATGGGAAGCAAATCTTAAGATTATTGATTTTCACGACCGCTTAAATAAATGTTTAAAGACCTAGTGTTGTCGGCATTTGGTCAAGTAAAATAACGCATATACTTGTTAATAAATGCATTTTCCCCTTTTATTTCAACATAACATTCATTCAATATAACTTTCATTAAATAAAAAACTAATGCCAACATAGAGTAGAGCGTCGTCATTGAACTGCAACAAAATGCACGTTATCATCGACAAGTGATAACAGGAAATAATGCCACATAAAGAGCACCTTTGCTAATCGCCAATTTTGTTATTAACAAACAATAGTCCGCGAAGTCACACAGGTGCAAACAGAACTCACATATTTGTGTTAAAAGGTAAAGAGCGTGTTTGTTAATCGCCACATACATTATTATTATTAACATAAAAAAGGAAAAAGGAAGCATACCACGTTATTTCTTCGCCACAGCTTTTTGCATTGTGGAGTCACACACGAACAGAATATACAAATATATTTACACGGTTAAAAAGAAATATTTTTCTAAAAATAAAATAAAATAAAGAAACTGCTAAATGATGCTCAGGAAGTGGCATGACTTCACCGATTGTCAGCTTTCAGGAACTTAATGTGCTCCTCCTGTGTCATCTCTCCACCATTTATGGGATCGAAGCTGCACTTGTAGAAGCTGCGAAAAAGAGGAAGCAACCTTTCGACTAAGTATTGTGATACTAATTTATAACTAACAAATCAAAACACCCAAATCGAAGTGCCTCTGCCACAAGGATGAGAGCATAAGCAGCTCGTAGATTTTTTTTTCTCTTGCACGATACAAGACTTGGGAATTTCTAAATGCGAATTGGGGATCATAATTTTCGAGATAAACAGAATATCTAATATTCAATTTGTTAAACGTGTAAGAAGGCTATGCCCCATCCCTAGTTAGCTCCACCAAATTACATAAAAGAGAAACCATAATTTGGCAGCTAATCAATATTCACCCCAGAAACGTACCTTCCATCCATGCTAATGATCAAAACACTGTTCTGGGAACCAAATGCAGCAAGAAACTGAGACCCGTCTGGTACATGAAATTGAGCAAATGACCATTCGGAACTAAAATACTTGGGCAATAAACCTGTCAACGGTCACGAAGAAACTCAAAATGAGAGAGGATACTACGTATCACATTCTTAGTCGCTATCTTCAGTAACATTACTCACAAACTAAGTATCACTGCAGTAAAAAAAAAATACAGATTCACTAAATGCAGGTCAGATGCTTGTCAGATACTACAAGTATTTCTCACCTTTCATAAAGGAAAAAGATGAGCTTGTGTTAGCACCAGAGGTTGGAGATATAAGAAAATCAAGGGAAGCTGAAGAACTTTGGTGATCCAAAATCACACGATCATCAGTTGTCTCTGAAGCGAGCGAAGAATCTTCTCCACCAATGCGAACTCGAAGGCTGAAAATATGAACAGTTCCTTTGTCACTTGACACTGCCAACCATCGCACATCTCGAGAGAGAGCTATGCCATATATTTCTGCTCTATCTGCCCCCCTACGTACCTGTGCACAAAAAGGTGGAACTGCTAAGTAATTGAACACCAACAAGAATAAGTCGATGGGTAATGATAATAAAAGATACTGTAAGTTCAAGAATAGCTTGTAGAACCAGACTTTGTTAATCCCACGTCCAAACAAATAACTATAAAAACGTTTTTCAATCTCAGAAAAGAGCAAAGAACAAATCAAAATATCTTACCAAATAAAGTATCATAAGCCATGAAAAACAGATTTTTTATAATAAATTAAAATGGAGATGAGCTGAAAATGATTGCAGGCAAATTTTTATATCTCAGCGGCAATTTACATAAGAAGCTTCACATCACACACAAATGAAAACACTTCATACCTCTTGCAAACGAGCTCCATCCATTGTGTTGAAAATCCTGATCAAGGTTCCTTTTGTACTAGCCGTAGCAAGAAGAAGGCCGTCGAGAGTAAGAGTTAAACATGCAATATGAGAGTCATGTGCATTGATGATCTTTGTCACTTTCAAACCAAAATGTTCAATTCTGACCTGTCCTCGGTGAAGACCTGGACAAGCCAAAACAGAGGTGCTTTGATGATGCGAGAGACAACAAAGCCCTTTTGGATTAGCCAGTGTCTCTATTTGATGAAGAAGTTTGAGGTCTGCAAAGTTGTACACGTAAATTTTGTGCTCAACAACTATAACTATACAGTCTCGCCTCAACTTCACACCTCGAACCTCAGACCTAAAGGTAAATTCCCCAATACAGCGGCTATGATGATCATCCCAAATCATGACTTTCGTCGGAGGATACTGTGCATTAGTTCCCGTCCCAACAAGTGCAAGAATGTTGCACCGGAAAAGCATCTCCACAATCCGAAAGCCTCCACCTTTAAGATCCCTTCGAAAAGTTTGCTTGAAGGGATCAGAATTGTAAATTCTAAAACCATGGTTTGTACCAGCAACAAAGCATCCGTAGTCCTGGTTCCAAGCTACAGAGAGCAATTCCACATCATCAGCGTCGGCAGGCTCAGATGCCACATAGGATAGAGAGGGCCGTGAATGTGCTGGGGGGGAGACGAATCCCCGAGAAGTCGAAACTGCTGAGCTCATTGTAAGTTTGGTTGTCGAGCAGTCAAATGCCAAAGAAGCAAACAAGCAGCATCAAGATGAATGCCTGACAGATTGAAATCAACCAAACAAAGCTATTCAACATCATAGTGGCTACCAACAGACTATGACAATAAAAGAGGGGAATAAAATTCAACAAGTAGCAAGGAAATAATAATTAACAACCCAGCAAATTATTAACATCACTTAAATACCAATCACTATGAAAAAAAAACAACAACAACAACAACAAGCACAAGATTAATGCCTGGCAGATAGAAATCCAATAGACAGAGTACTGGACATCCTAATTACGGCCAACATAATATAACTAAAAGAGAGGGCGGGGAGGTTGCAAGGATGCACTTTCTTTAACACCTAATAATTGATAACCAGCGAATAAGCATCAACCAAATACCGATCACTAGGAAATAAGAAACAAGGAGGTCAATGTGAGATAGACAGCATCAAATTGATTTGGTACAAAAAACATGCTCGAGAAAAAAAATAAAAGATAAAAGATAAAAGATAAAAGATGTATGCACAACACCGTGCCCTAGACTAAAGAGACGCGATACAGAGTTGTGTGATGATGGTCATAAGAAGGAGGAGGGAGGAGGAAAGTTCGCCGAGAGAGATCCCGGTTCGTAGAGGTTGGGCGAGAGGAAGGGGCGGCATCGAGAGATGAGAGTGCGAGATCCGGTCGAGGAATCACAGTCTCACCAGATGCCGTCTTCCTCTTCCGCCGGCGCCGCCGGTGGTGCTTCTCGCCGGAGAACGATAGGACATGGGGCGGCCAACGGAGGTGTCGAGCCTTCCTAAGAATTTTGATGAGAATGAGTCAAAATAACTTTTTCTGTTTTCCAGAAAATTATTCATGACACTGTGATATGACCACTTCGCCCCTCCCCTCTTTTTAAATACGCTGAATAAATTACTAACTAGCCATTTAAAACTTTTAATTTCAACAATATATATTACCAATATACCAAATCAATTTTTAAAACATTATTATTTTTTTAAAATAAAATAATAATAATTTTTTATTTAATTTTTTTTCTAAAAAATTATAATTATACACAAATATTAAAAATAATTTAATTCTTTATTAGTAAAACATTTTTTAATTCATTAGAATTATAATTTAATTTTTTTTCTTAATAATAAAGTAACAACAAATAAATAAATAAATAAATAAAAATACAACCTATATTTTTTTCACTCGTGTTCTCCACCTATGCCCTTGTACTTAAGTTAGATTTTCTAAATCATAATCAATACTTACCATTATTTGACAATGTGGACAAAAAATGTGCTGCACTATGGTTCATAAATGAATAATAAATAGATAAAATTTTGTTAAAAAAACTAATTAAACATGTTTTATTCAGTAATGCATTTTAATTTGAGTATTATAATTACATATTTTTTAAATTTCTATTTTATGTATAATTATACACCAACACTTTCTTAATAATTAATAATAAATAATAATAATAATTTTTACTTAAATGAGTGTTAGTACACTTATAAAACTATTATGGGCCAAAATTATCTACAATGGAATAAAAGGTAAAATGCAACAAAAATGAAAAAAAATCAGACATGACATAAGGGGTTAATGCGATATATACAAAATATATTAAAAAATTATTTATTCGTGCAGAAACTATTTTTTACATCATGTTGCATCTGGACCGTTGGATTTCGTTCCAGCGGCTAAGATCTACTCTCCCAACCCCATTCACCAGTTCGCCGACTTACTTGCCCGACCGCGTCCGAACCGCCTAACCGCCGTCGAGGCATCCGAACAGCCCGACCGAGCACCCCTGTAACACCCCGTTTCGGTTCACCCTCGAACCGACCCGGAAGTGTCATCGGCGACCGAACCTTT
>JAVDBV010039172.1:0-15462 GCA_032619315.1 Piper longum
CCCCCATCGATCATCACCGTCGCTGTCGCCTTCCTCAGTCTCCACATTCAGTCTTCGCCGTCTCCAACCATTCCCCCACCGAGCACTGGCCGTCGCCGTCGCTTTCTCCTACGCCGGACCTTTTCCCCACCGTTGGTCACTGTGAGTGTTATTCTCCCCCCTCATGCATTGCTCATTCTCCCAAATTTTGGATCATGGATGTATTTATGCAGTTATTAGTTGGCTCATAGTTTCTACCGGTTTAATTAACTGCTTAAAGGGGAAATTTCGGAGTTTATTGTAGAATCAACTGATTGATTATTGTTGTTCTCATTTTTTTTGTGTGAATTTTTTTTTTGTGTGTGAATTGTAGTTTCTTCACCACTCATTATTGCTTGTTTGAGGTGATTGCCGATTGGTGCATTAGGGCGATGGACATTTCTGTGGATTGCAAATAAATCTTTGCATGAAATTATTGATTGACCATCTAAATGTTATAAAGTTTCAGTTATGTAAATGTGACAATCTGATTTGATCGCTGGAAAGTTCTATTCAAAATATTATTTTTTGACTTGTGTTATTTTGTGACAAACTGCATGGCGGAGTTATGGTGTGGGTATCCGTTTTTATGAGCTCAATGGATCTGTTTTATTTGATGGTTACTTTGGTTGTCTTGCTTACCAAGAGATAAAAGAATAAGCTTATAATATAATCTATTCCTTTCGTATATGCAGATGGCAAATACAAATGATAATACTCCAGCCAATTCATCCAATGCATGTGGTGTTGAAGACAAAAGTGCACATGAAACTAAAGAATCTGTTGTTTAGAAGCAAAGGAAATCTATTAAGGCATGATCTAAGGTTTGAGAAGTATTTGAGAAGAATAAGGATGATCCAAATAAGGCAACATGTATAATTGAGACTAGCCCTTTGAGGAATCGCATTATTTCTTGCCTTAAAAGACCGTTGGATGAATCACAATCTCAATTAGTGCTTCAACCGAAAGACAATGATGGTGAGAAAGCCTTAGTACCTTGTAAATTTGATTATGATGTTGTGAGGAGGCCTTAGCTGAATGGGTTATACTTGATAAAATGCCTTGGAAGTTTGTTGAAAATGAAGGCTTTCTAAGGTTCATTTCAGTTGCGATTCCGCACTTTCATCCACCATCAAGATTTACCATGACTAGGGATTGTTATGAAGAATTTGTTAACATAAAAGATGAAATTGGGGAGCATGTTAAGATGCCAGATTTTAGAATTTCTTTGACTACAAACACATGGACATGTGATAAGGGTGCATCTTATATGGCGATGACTGGTCATTATATTGATAATAATTGGACATTGGTGAAAAGGATTTGTAGTTTTGTTCTTATCTCAAGTCACAATGGGAGGCTATTCGTAAGGAGAGAAAACGATGTCTTCGAGATTGGGGAGTGGAAAAGGTTTTTTCAGTGACGGCAGACAATGTGAGTGCAAATGATACGGCCATTGGTTATTTGAAGAATAAAGTGGAACAATGGAATAAATTGACTGTGAAAGGTAAATATTTTCATGTGAGATGTGTAGCTCACATTATTAATTTGATTGTGAAGGATTACTTACAATTTTCAAGTGATGCAATTGAAAGGATTCGAGTCGCTATCAACTTTGTGAGGTTGTCTTCTCAACGTCTTGATAAATTTAGAGATTATGTTGTTATGGAAAAAATTGAATGCAAAAATTCATTGTCTTTGGATGCTGAAACTAGTTGGAATTCCACTTACTTTATGTTATTTGTTGTTAAAAACATGTAAAAGTGTTCGATTTATTTGTCGAGCAATATACTGCTTATTATTATGAGTTGCTAGTCAAAGAAAATGGGATGCCTAAAGAAGTTTGGGAAGAATGTAGGCCATTGAGCTCATAAAAACGGACACCCACACCATAAAGGTTTATTTCTTCCAACACTTTTACCATCTCACATTAAAGGTATCCGGCTCTAGTTATGCGACTTCAAACACTTTTTCCCATAAAATTTCACAAGTTTATTGTCGCTTGGAGGAAATGATGAACAATGATAGTCATGAACATCATGCTTTTTGCGGACGGGTGATGGTGAATGCAATGATGGATAGGTTGAACAAATATTGGGGTGATACCGGGGAGAATAATATTTTGATTTATATTGCGGTGGTTTTGGGTCCTAGATATAAATTTGAATATCTTGAATATGATCTTGATTTTATGTATAAGGAAGATGGTCTTTGTAGAAGCTAACAAGTGAAGCAATGCAAGGACTTCATGATTTGTTTGAGTACAAAGACAAATTGAGTCCAAAGTTGTGCCACCACGACCATCAAATGAAGCAACCTCTAGCAAAAGTGAAGGGCAAGTGGTGGATTATAAAATGTCATCTATGTTAAAAGACAGGAAGAGACCGTGCGCAAAAATTAGATAAGTATTTGATTGAAGTAACCGAGGAGGAGGAAAGTGGATTCAACATCTTCAAATGGTGGAAGATAAATTGCCCAAGATTTCCCATCCTTGCCGAAATTGCTCAAAATGTACTAGCCGTCCTGATCTCTACCGCCCCTTCGGAGTCGGCCTTTAGTGCCAGAGCTCATGTTTTAGATGACTTTTAAGAGTTCATTATCTCCTACTCCTAGAGCAGTTGAAGGCCTAGTTTGTGGAAAAGATTCGCTAAGAAAACTAATTAGTACTTTTTGTGACATACTTAATGATATAGTTACTAATGATGATCTTGACCTAGGTAACATTACTTTTATTTATGGAACTTTATTTACTTTGTATATTTTAAATTTGTAATAATTCTTATATTCTTATTGTTTAACTTGTCCATCTTAATAGAGCTTGCACAATTGTTGAGAAAGGAAGTGAAGAAGGAGAAGTTGGAATGAAGAAAGCTTGGATGAGAGGGGATATATATAATTTGATTCGGCATAGTTTGATAAAGGACATTGTTGGCAATTTTGGTTGTGCTTTGTAAAACTTTCTTATGCAGTGTGATGGACTTTTAAAAAATGTTTGGTGCTGGTTTGTAAGACTTTCTTATATATTGTTGGCTATATATATATATATATGTCCTTGCTGATTATCTTCTCATTAAATAATTATGTTTCTTTATCAATAATGAGCAATCAGCAATAAACCTCATTTGATCAATTATCACGTCAATTGTCTTATATTAATATAAGTATATAAATTTAATTTTTATTTTTATTCGATATTTGATTTAAAATATCACATTACAATTAGGTTCACCTTCAAGGTTTTCCGGTGTTCTGTGCAGCTTGTTTCTCATGATGATTTAGTGATGGGCAGACTTGAAAAAGTTGTTAATTTAATAGTACATTATATATTTAATTAGCTTGTTTCTCACGAGCAAGCCCACCAACGCACCCTCCCCGCCACACTTCCGAAAATCAAAACCTCCCAAATTCGGACGAAACAACTCCAATTTTCCCGCCCTTCCCCCTCCTCATCCCCTCCCTCTCCAGTCCAGATCTGCATTCGCCACATCTCTATCCACCATCGCCGCCTGCCTCCCTCCCCAGTGTTCCCATGGAAACTCCCTTTTCCGGCGTTCGCTTCGTTCTCATCGGTTTCGATTCCGTCTCCGAAGCGCAGGTTACCGGGCCATTCCCCCCTACCCTCACTTTTTTATTTTATTTAATTTATTTCAGATATATTCGATCCACCTTATTTGCTCTCCACTTGCGCATGATTTCGTCCGGTCTTTAAATCTTTAATGCAATGTAATTTTGCTTAATCGGTTCTATCCCTTCGTTTTATTTTTTATTTATTTTTTAATGATTTGTTCAATTCAGTATCGATCGGAAATTGTTAATGCTGGGGGCGTCGATGTTGGGCGCTACGACGCTAGCTGCACTCATGTCATTGTTCACGATCGCGTTTATGTGAGTACTTGCTCTCTTATTGCCTGTCTGGAGTGGATGACTGCTCTTTAGTAACTCATATTTTGTACCAAATAATTGCTGCTAGAGTACGGATTATCAAGTTTGTGCTCACTGACTGCTCGTTATCTTTCCGTGCAGGATGATCCCGTCTGCGTGGCTGCTCGTGATGATGGTAAAACGCTTGTCACGGACTTATGGGTCGAAGCTAGTCTAGATTTTGGAAGCCTTGTTGATGCCAGACGGGTCAGTTTGATTGGAATTTGATCACCCCTTTTTTGTATTATCTTTAAATGTTTTATAATTGAAACATTTTACAATTTTTTTTTTCTGCAGGTTTTGTATCAGCCAGTCAAAGATTTGAAAGGGATCACCGGTGCTGAATCACTCTGCGTTTGCTTGACGGGATACCAAAAGCCACAGAGAGATGATATTATGGTTTTTTTTTTGTATGATTTGAATTTTAATAGTTCTTGTGTTCATCACATAATTGTTTTTTTTTTCCTGCTTTTCCTCAGAAAATGGTTGATCTAATGGGTGCGCAGTTTTCCAAGCCTTTGATTGCTGCCAAAGTTACTCATCTTGTTTGCTATAAATTTGAAGGTTTGCTTATATTCTGCCCTGAGGTTTACTTCAACATGGATAAACATTACTTGTTGTACCTTTTGTCTGAGTACCTGTTTGTGGAAAACACACATACTAGAGTGTTTTAGTGCCTGGAGAGGTCCTATCGGGTGAGCCCGTCAGATATCTAATGGTAGTTGTTTATTTTAATAGGTGAAAAGTATGAACTTGCAAAAAGGACAAAGATGAAGCTCGTAAATCACAGATGGTTGGAAGATTGGTAACCTTAGTCATAATTTCTCCTTTTTATTGTTATTGCTGTCATTATTTTTTAGTTTTTACTCTGCCGTGTTTTTGTGTTCTACAAGATTTAAAGCTTTAAGTTGTGATTTCTGTGTTTCTCTGCTCAACAAAATTTGTCTAAGTACCTATTTCTGTCCATTATTTTTTTCTTAAATGCTCCTTCTTGCAGCTTAAAACTTTGGGATATACTTCCAGTTAACAGCTACAACAAAAGGTTCTATGTTCTACTGACTCTGGTTTCTAGTGCGGGAGTACATAATGCCATGTTTGTAGTTACTTTATTATTATCACACAAACCAACTTAGATTTTGCCTTGTGCTTCAGTGGCTGGGAGATAGAAATAATGGAGGCTCAGGCAAGTGATTCAGAGACAGAGACAGAAATGGATACAAGTGTAATCCCTAAATTGCAGAATGGATTTACTTCAGGAAGCTCTAATCCCCGTAAGCCACTGAGAGAACTTAACAATACTGACCAAGATGCATCTATGGCGGATGTCCCTTCATGCAATGCAGATGAACATGGAAACAATTGGGAATCACATATTTCAGGCCAACAAAACAAAGCAAATGAAGTAGACATGATGATTGAATCAGTTGGAAGGAACACATTAGAGCAATATCCAGGTTCAGGATCAAAATCTTCTACCAGCATGGCTCCTGATGAAGTTGGGAGGACTGATTCCCAAGCAGATGGGCTGAATGGCATCTATAATGAAGTTATCTTTAGTGAAAGATCAGGTGATGCAGACAAGGAGGCAAACAAATTGTCTTCTGACGTAAGTGGAGATAGGATTTTTAGTAACTCTAAAAAATCTGATGCAGATTCACCGCCCTTTTATAAGAGGGTTTCTGATAGCCTTTCAAATGGACACATGGAAGACAATGACAAAAGAAATAACACAGGGAAGTTTATGTATTTAAACAGCGATCATGAAGGACAAATTGGTGGGAACAACATGATTAAAGAAGCAAATCTTAGCACTGTCAAGGAAGTTCTGACCCCTATTGTCAAATATGGTAGTATGAAATTTGGATCCTCAATCAGCCGAAAGAACAACAAGAGGCCCTCCTATTTTGAAATATCCAATGGCAGTAATGGATCACCTAACATCTCCGGGAAAAGTATGAAGGTATCGCCAGAGGTAAGCTCAGCTCTCCTAAAGAGGTCTTCAGCAGGGATTTCAGGTCCAAGAAACGACGGGGGCACAAATGAAACCTCTATCTTATCTGGATCTCCATCAAATGAAAATTTTGGATCCTTTAAGCCCTAGCATATATGCTAGTTCAGGAGTTCAAGAGGACCTTTTGCGGAAGTCTACGTTAACAGATGATGGAAAGATTCATGGCTTAGCAATGAGTCCAACTTCACTGAAGCCTGTAGAAAGGACTGGAGAAGCTCCATTTAGAAGTGTAAGATCTTTTGAGTCTGAAAATCCTCAAATAATTATTGACGTACCTCATATTAGCTGTCAACAAAATAGCAGCAGTTCCATTGAAAAAACCAGCACAGCTTTGATCACGGAACAAAATCCTGATATCCCGAAAGTTAAGTGTGTAACTCTCAAAAAACCATTAAAACGGGGTAGAACTGTTTTACTGGCCAGAAGTGCAAGTATTTCAAATGAGACAGAAGAAGACATTAACAAGGAGAAGTCACCTGATTTATTTTTGGAGGAACATTTTCGAGTGAAGTCCACTATCTGCAATGAGTCAGCTGGAGCAATGAAGGCACAATCAAACGCTATCTCTGATGAAGTTGGCAAACTGCCTCAACCAGTGGCTGAAGGGGAAACCTCATCGCCGAGAAACAAATGTTATGAAGCACCTGACTTCCTTGATGAAGGAGGTGTTGATGGTCTTGTACCGTTTGGTGCCGTTAGGAAGAAATGTTATGCTAAGAAGAGCACAAATACAAGATGTAAGTTGTTTAGATCCGAGTTGCCAAAACATGAAGAAAATATTTCTGTCACAAAAGAAGCTGGTCTAGAGGCTGGAAAGGAACTAGAGGAATCCGGGATTGGGAAGATTGTCGACATTGAGAAGGCAGAAAAGCCAGCATTGACTAAGATCAAAGGAAGAAAGCCTATAAATAATGCTTCTGCACTTGAAGAAGTGGATAAGGAGAACAGACCATCTGGAAGTGGCAACACGATTTTGAAGACAGATCAAGAAAGCTTACAAAAACTTGTTCTTAGTTCGAGCAAACTGTTTTCAATAACTAAATATTCTAGGTTAAAAATTGCTAAGCCGGAACCATCATGTTTTATTTTGAGTGGGCATCGTCTTCAAAGAAAGGAATTTCAACAGATTGTCCGTCGACTCAAGGGGAAGGCTTGCAGAGACACTCACCAGTGGTCCTACGAGGCTACCCATCTTATTGTTCCTGACCCTGTGAGAAGGACAGAGAAGTTTTTTGCTGCCACAGCTGCTGGAAGGTGCTGCAATTTTAGGAGAAAGATATTTGATTTTCCATTACGGTCTCTGATTATTATTGCTATATATTACTAGTCTTTTCTTCATGATAATTTATTTGAGCAGCTAGATTGCAGATTGCCATATTGCATTGTAGAACTTTAAACTGAAATACCAATCTAGTGCAGGTGGGTCTTGAAGTCAGATTATCTTGCTGCCAGTAATCAAGCTGGCAGGTTCTTGCAGGAAGATGCTTATGAATGGTTCAAGAAGGGTTTGAATGAAGATGGTGCTATTAACATGGAAGCTCCCCGAAAATGGAGGCTTTTACGTGAGAGGACTGGTCATGGAGCCTTGCATGGAATGCGCATCATTGTATATGGAGAATGCATTGCTCCTCCTCTGGTAAGTTCTTTTCATTTATATTTTATCATTATATTATAGAATTAATTCTAAAAAGGTTGTTGGCTTATTGACGCTGGTAAACTAGGACACTTTGAAACGAGTAGTGAAAGCTGGAGATGGTGTCATCTTATCAACATCACCTCCTTACACTCGTTTTCTGAAGTCAAGTGTAGATTATGCCATCGTCAGTGCAAGCATATCTCGTTCCGATTATTGGATCCAAGAGTTCTTAAAGCACGAAATTCCATGCGTGGTGACGGATTATTTGGTAGAGTATGTATGCAAGTCTGGATATCCTCTTGATAGGCATGTGCTTTATGGTACTTATTCTTGGGCGGAACGGTCGATGCAAAACTTAGTATCTCGATCGGAGGAAGTTGTCGAGACTTCGGCAACTCCTGACAAAGCTGAAGATGACAGCAAAGATGGCAATGATGCCATTGATGTTGCTTGCCTTGTCTGTGGTTCCCGTGACAGAGAAGAAGTAATGCTAATTTGTGGAGATGAATCTGGGGCTTTGGGTTGCGGTGCGGGGAGCCACATAGACTGTTGCAATCCTCCATATGATGCCATACCCGAGGAAGATTGGTTCTGTCCTCAGTGTTCTATTGGCAATTGCTCTGGATCCAAGAGCGGTAAAATGTCAGGCAAAGCGAGAAGAGGTAAATCATCTTCAAAATCTTAGATGCACTTCATTTCCTGTGGAAAGTCTTGCTGTAAATGTCATATAGTTCTTGTATTTCTACGTTTGTAAGTTGTAACTGTTCCTTAGGTTGAGTTGATGGTTAGATTAACTTTCTGTATATTGGTCCATTTCAGCTTCTACAAGAGCTGACATTTGCATAATTTTTACGTGGATTATGAGAACTGTAAATGTTCCGAAGCAAGTTTCTGAATTTTTGGGTGGATTTTATTAGGCTCAGTCTATTAAACCAAAGTAGATCTTGGAGTCAACAAAGTGCATAACCATATGCCTTCAAAATATTCTTTGTTCAAATCTTCATCTTCTGTTAGGGAATGGGTTTAGAAAAAACTTTGTGGATGTTCTTGAATTGTGGGAGGTGTATGATGCGGTTATTAACTTTTGTAATTGAAAAACCACTCTCCTCATGCTCGGTTCCGATGGAGGTCTGCTGAGTTGTAAGAATATAGTCTATGTGCTGTCCTGTCTTATCCTTGTTGCATATTAATGTTTGCGATCTTCCGGTGAGCACGTTTCTGCATTATCTATATGAGCAGGAGCAACAGAAGTACCTTGAAGTTCTAACTTCTAATCTCCGGTGAATTCAAATGTCGATCTGATTGAGAGGTTATCGACTAGGGGCACGAACATACCGTTTAATATTTCCTTCCATCGTCTCGTCGGACATGTTTCCACGAATTATACTGTATTCACATGGCCAAGTCACGCCATGATCGAACTCTTTGAGCAGGACAAAATAGGATTGTTATCTGATGAGTGGAGATCATGTCGGAAATGACACCCCATGTTACTCGGGCTAGCAAATTTTGTAACGCGATGCTTAACAATCACCATTGCGTGTATGAGATCCAAAGATAAATGAACCCATTAACGCCTATGTATTATTGTATGAACAAAGAACTGATTGGCAAATAGAAAACATCGAAATTCAGAGCATTTGTATGTTGTACATCATCGTTCTCCACATGTCATGCTTCCAGACGAACATCATCACTCCCCTTAACTAAGAAAAAAAAAACAAAACAGCTATTGCACATAGCATAACAGAATGGCCTCATCATTTCGCATGCACTATTCTCACATCAGATCTTCGTTTCGTACAAGAGAAAAAGTGATATGGTGTATATTGTTTAGGTCAATCATAACACTGCCTTTTGAAGTTGTTGGTTCCTTTTCTTCGGACTTCGGAGAGAAGATGAAGCGACGAGCATGGGATCCCATCAAAAAAGAGAGCAAATAAATTCCTGGTGAAGGAAATATGAAAGCACCTCCCCGTTACGTTTCTTGGTTTTCTTTTGAAGAAGTGAATGGATAGCAAGGCACTGTATCAATGTACAATACTGACCTACCACGTATATCCACACTTTGTGTGTTGTTAAATGTTGCATAATTTATTTCTACCAAACCTTCCTGCTCAAGTTATGCTCCTCTTTCATTAAACAACATTATCACCAAGGACGTTGAGTGAAGTCTTCCTGCTCCTTCAAGGACAGGGGGCAACAAACGGGAACAGTGATAGAAGGATCGAATAATAAATCAGCGAAAAAAGAGAAAACTGGAGTAAAGCTATGGCTAATGGGGACTTGCAAGTGGTGGGTGGGTCTGGTAGAGTGAGATCCACAACCTTAAATCGAGCCACAATGGCGGGAGCAGATTTCTTGTTTGTTTTTCCCGTTTAACAAAAGCAGGGTACAAACCCAAAGTCATGGCGGGAGGCCCCATGTTTCTTGCCGTCCTACTAAGCTTCCGTCTCTCAGTCTGCAAATTGTAATTCCTCCTTCGGGGGAGCTGAGCTGATGAAGTGCTACAGAGAATCCAATTTCACCTTGTGGGGAGGTGTCTAACTCAAATATCAACATCTCTTCTTCTAAACCCGTCACTGGCAACTTCCAAGATAAGATTTAATAATGCCCCCCCGCGGCCATTGGCATCTTGGGTTACTCCAGGGGAAGACTCCAGATTCCCTGTTCTCCCCTCCCCATCACACTTAACGGTACTGTAGCCAGACCGTGAGCAAGGACGCATCTTTTCTTCTTCTCTTCAGATCGCTAATACTGAGAGATCACTGCGCGAGCATAAGCCACAGCAGCCCACTGTGCACAGCCAGTTGTCGGTATCACGTGCCGCGGGCATTCGTAGTCTGTCTGCGCAATCGTGGAATCTGGAATGAATTGCAGCAGCAGAGATCGAACTTTGAACTTGGAAGATCAATAATTCATCACAAGGTTTTCCGGAAGGAAATTAGATGGAGTTGAATAACCACTAGATCGATCTCTGACATGTCCAGAGCAATTGGAGTGGGGGGGTGGCATCCATGCACATGAATCTGTATGCACACATGTACAGTGTAAACAAAGTTGGTTGACATTGGCGTATGTCATGATTTCTGATAAAATCAAGATTTCCACGAATAAAAGCTCAGAGAAGATGACCCACTTGTCCGCTACAACCTTCCACCAATCTGTTCCTCCGATGAGAATTTTGGAGCTGGGACTTCCCCAACTGGCTCCATTCGCGCCCCTTATTCACAAAATTTGTTTCAAGTACAATCTTTTCAATGAGAATTCGACACAGCTTCTTGGGATATGATCAAGCAAAAACAAAGACCGAGAAGAAAAAACAGTTGATCAAAATTAAGTACACTTCATTTATATAGAGAAACGTAACTTTACAGTGCTAAAGGAAACAAAAGAGAGCTTATGCAACAAGAAGGAGCGAGATTCGACGAGGGAAGAAGGATTTTACGTAAAGACTACCCAATTCATCACTCTAAACCAGTGACCATCCAAGAACAAGAATTTCTCCCCCCCCCCTCCCCCCCTCTCTCGTTCTCTAAATCTCTCTCTATATAGATATATAAATGTATATATATAAAATAAAGCGGCTATAAAGCACATTTTTATACAAACAACTCAACCTTCCCCATTTGATTAATTCATTAATTAACACCTCAAAGCTTCGTACTTCACCGGGATGGGGCGGTTGAATCCGACCTGTGACAACAAGCTTCCCACCACCGCCATGTCCCGGCAGAAAACCCCTTGAAACACCGAAGCCGGCAACGTCGTCTCCGGCGACGGAGGCCTCACCGGTTTCGCACTCACACGCATGGGGGCCGGCTCGTTGGTGGCCGGAGCCTGTGCCGGCGCTCCAACAGCAGCCGGTGCCTTCTTCCTCTGCTTCTCCGCGGCCTCTGCCTCCATGATGCCGGACATAACGTAGGAGTAGCCCTTTTGGAGCAATCTGTAGAGGAGGAGGGACGACATCCGGGCCTGGTCCTTCACCACCTCCACGTCCCAGTCGTCCATGATCTCGCACCGATCGACGAAACTCGACGAGATGTCGGGCCGGTGTCGGAGGGTGAGGAGGAGGTGCGCCCGCTCCAGCTCCGATCGGGTGCATCCCCGCCAGAGACCCATCAACGCGTGGTAGTCGACAGCGCTCCCTGTTTCCGACCCGGACATGGACGCAAGCCGCTGCCGAATTGCTTGAATCTTCGCCGTCAGATTCTTCAAATTGCCGGCTAGGTCACTGTATCGAACAGAGTGGCGCTTCCAAGCCGGGCCGGGGAGCTTCCGATCCCGAAGGATGGCGTCGTGGAGGAGCTTGAGGTGCTCCAGATCCCGAAGGCAATCCGGGTAGGCTCGAATCGACTCCAGGAGTTGTGAACGGAGGGTGAGGGCGGGGATGGAAGCCGGGTCGAGAGCCATGGTGCGGTTGCAGTCAGCGATGGCCTCGGCGACGCGGCCGGCAGACTTGTACGCGCTGGCGCGGTGGATGTAGCACTCCGCGAGGAACGCCTGCGGGGTGCCGCGTCTGGACTCAAGGATCTTGGTGAAATGACGGATGGCCTCGGCGTCAGCGCCGGCTTCCATGGCGGCGAAGGCGGCCGCTCGCCGGCGAAGGAGCCACTTGATATGCGCTAGCAAATGGGCCACGCTCTCGGACTCGGAGGAGGAAGAAGCGTTGCCGGCTAGCTCGGTGGCTGTTACGAGCGGGGTTTCGGAGAGGGAGAAGCTGTCGTCGGACCAGCAAACGCTTTGACGGCGAAAGGCGGCGGTGGCGAGGCGTTTTCCGGTCTGGAGAAGGACCATGGCGTCTTCCATCATTCCCAAGTGGCAGCAAGCTTGGCCAAGTACAAGGTACCTGGCACGCGCCATCAAGTCAATCCATTTCCATCATTCAAAAGAAAAGAAAGAAGAGATATAATGCTCAAGTGAAGCAGAGGAAAACAGAGTATTGAATTGAAGAAGATGACGCAGGCCGTCCAGGCGAGAGGCGACCGGCCCTCGAGTCAGTAGATAGAGCCCCCCGCCTTAACGTACAATACGATACAATTGATTCAGACCAGCCATTATTAATTATTAAATTCAATTGAATCCAACAACTCCTTCCAAATTTTTTTTTACGATTTCCGTTGGTGTACCTCCACTGCCCCTCCTTGTCTGAGTTCTTGCTCAGTCCGGCTAGCACCTTCTTCTTGAGGTCAGAAACAGAGAAGCACTTGAAGGAGTGGTCACTGTCGTAATCTAATGACGGGCATGAGTTCTCGGCGGTGGAAGGGAGGAGGTTGGCGCGCTCGCAGGGGAGGAGATTGGACGAGTTGTCGGATGAGTAGTCGGAGGAAGATTGGATCTTGCAGCTGGGAATGTAGTCTTGGAGCATATCCGCCACGTCCTTGAACCGCCTAAGGTGAAGTAGGCACCTCGCTTTGAGCTCGATCGCCGCTTCCAACCGCGGAGACACTGCCAAGGCCGAGTCCAGCAGGTTGATGGCGGCGGCCATGTTCGACTGGCCATGGCTGGCGATCAATGATTTAGCATCCTTGATATGCCTGTCGACGAGCTGGGATTGGAGCAGAGCATAGCACAGTTAGAAGCCATATCATATTTCCACTACACATGATACTCCAGAATCATTACATAATATACGATGCAGTCAAGAAGAATCGACGATATATAAAATGCACATCATGCGTGAAACATGCATCAGTCGGATAATCTTGGGAGAAAACAAAAGACGAAGCGAAGACAAAGTCTAAATCAAAGCACGGGGGAGATAACGAGTAGCCAAGAAGATGATGAAGAACATTAGAGTCTCCAAGCATTCTTCAACAAACTCCCAAAATCAAAACTTGAGATTTCCATACCCAAAATTTTTTTCTTGTCTCTAACGAACATGAAAACAGGAAACCAACAAAGATACCACCAAAAGATTCACTACAGCGAGTAGCCGCCATTTTCGGCAGTTGAAAAAAACAAAGCATTTATTCAACCTCCGAAGAGAAGAACTCTTCCTGGAATGCAGAGTTACTCAATAGAAGAAGAAACATCCTGATCAAACCGCGAACCGAGAGCTTTGGATTTAGAAGAAGTAAGTAGGAGAGAAAGGAGAAGGAAAGAACCAAACCTTCTTGTTGCTAAGCCACCAATGCTTCTTGGATGAAGCAGAAGGCGGCGGAGTTGCCATTAACACACCATAATCACCTCACCCCAATCAAGACTCCATTTCCCATCCTCCTCGCCGGAGGGGGGGGAGTCCAGAGGGCCGGCGAAGATGACGGAGAAGAAGACGAAGAAGAAAAGAGGATAGAATAGAGAGCGCATTGGAAGGCATTTTATAGTTCCATATTATGGGGGGTAAAACACTGATAAAAATATTCAACGCTCTTGCCACCTTTGACCTCTTCTCCCTTCTCTCACACACTATCCCATCTGATTTAATTTTATAATATAATAATAATCAATACGATTTTTTAATCGCAAATTAACTAAAGCTTTAGAAGGATTAAAGTAAACAAATAATTAAACTATTTTTTTTTTTAAAATAACTCTTACCCCTTAACCATGTCTTTTAAAAATAAAAGGGTATCGTGTCATAAGGAGGAGGCCTTTTGTTCGTCTTACGGTTTCAGTGTAAATTAATACATCAAACAAAAAAAAGAGAGATTTGAGGTGGTTATGTAGTATATATATATATATATACATATATATATATATGTATGCATACATATATATATATATATTAATAAATATAATTCATTAAATTTAAAAAATCATTAAATTAAAAACAATTAAATATAGTCGAAGAGACTTGAGAGAAAGGAAGCAAAAGAAATGGTGGAAAGGCCAGCGTTGGCCGCTCGGGTCCGACTTCACGGGCTCCCAAATTTCCAACGACCGGTTGGAGCATCGTCATAACATTCAAAATCCATCAATAAACGAATGTTCTTAGTCAAATCAATTTCTCTTGGATTTAAAAAAATGCTGGTGGATTTTAATGCTAAAAACTAAAATTAGCAGAAAATATTATGATTTGACGTTGTATTATATAACACCATTTTATTTTATTTTATTTAAAACAAATCTTATATTAAAGAGAAGCTCTATTGGTTTTAGGGCTATTAATTGAATAAGTTAGCTGGTGAGCATTTAGTATTTGACTCGATTCGACTTGAATTAAAACTCGATATTTAAATACTCAAACTCTAATTCGACTCGAACTCAAATCCTACGAGCCGAACTTGAGCAAGGCAATGTTCAACTCGATTCGACTCGATTATAACTCGAATTCGACTAGATAAAATAATATAATAATATAATTTTTATATTATATATATATATATATTATACTAATAAGTTTAATTATAACTAGTTATATTTATTTATCTACAATAAATTAGTAAATAAGTTAGATAGTTGAGATTTTTTAAACGGCATGTTTTTAATTGAATTTGACTTTTAATCGAGCCGGTTTTGAATCATGCCAACTGCATGTTTTTAATTGAGTTTGACTTTTAATTGAGCCGACTTCGAGCTCATGGAGGAGCTGGGTTCGAAGTCGAAAAAATCAAACAGTTTAAGTTTATTCAAATTGAGTCGAGTTCGAATATATAAAAAATACTCAAATCGAATTTGAACATGTATGTTCAAAACTCATTCGATTTTAAATCGAATTCGAATAAAATTCAAACTATTCGAGTCGAGCTCGAATACAAGTCGATCTCGGCTCGATCGCTCGTCTAACACCCCTATTGCAAAGAAAAGCTGACTATTGGTAACATTGAGAGGAGAGGAACTTCGATGGCGTGTAGACGAAGGTGAAAGGGTGAGGTGTACCTAACTCCTTGGACGTGCAAAATATATATATATATATATATATATATATATTTTG
>JAVDBV010039199.1:0-11192 GCA_032619315.1 Piper longum
CTGTCCCGGTGTTTTGTGCGGTCTTTCTGCTGCGGGCTTGTGGAAGGCTGGTGTTCCCAGGTGGGGAAATACGCCGAACGGGGAGTGTTTGGGGGTGAAAAATTTTACCCCAGCCTGACGTCCGTTACAGCAAGCATGGCTATCTTGAAGCCCCACCTAGTAGCCTTGCCCCAAATCGAATCGCCGGCAGTGTTACTTGGTGGCAGCGACGGTGACCGTGGCTGTGAAGATGCTTGACCGCCGACACTAGGGCCAGTTGGTGCTTGCCCTCCTGATGGGACTTGTGTTGCTAAGTTCGAACCTGCACCTGCATGAGGATATGGTAAGTGAGCCGGCAGCGGCCACGTATCATGCGCTGATCCCCAAGTAGAACCACAGGCGACATTATTAGGCGGTTGTTCAGCCGCCCGCGCTAATGACCGCGGGGTTTGAACCCAGCAATTTTGGGGTCCCGGCTAGTAAACCCTAGCCAGGTTGCACTCCACGTGGTGCAGATGAGTCCATCTAGGGCCCCCGTGTCCATGACCATGACCATGAAGGTATGGATTGATCCATAATTTTTTGGGCCCCGTTCGATATAGCATCGTGATTTCAGGAGGGACCCACCTTGCAGAATAGTTTCGTGAGCCCTTTGATGGTGGAACCGACCAACTCTGTGACTCCCGTGGGCCCTGTGGACAATTGGTTAAAGCCGGGGGGCCCATATTGTCCGTGTAATATTCAATGGCCGCATCTGCCCATCCATATTACTATTGACCGGGTCCGGATTATCAAATGGCAAGTTACTATCAACAAGATTCATGGTGCGACCTTGTATGACGCACTAAGCATGGGCATGCCAGCCGATGGCTGGAAAACAGTAAGCCCACCGACCGTCGAATGCCCCCTCGCAGATGCCGTAGACCTCGGTACCAGGGTCGATGCGGGCCTCCCGGCTCAGGACCATGTTGAGCTGTTGAACGCAATCCGGCATCATGGCACAGCATGGATGGAAGTAGACGCCCCTAGTTTTGCTGCCATGTCCCCCCAGTGGTGATGTGGTGGGGAAGAAGGGGTGGCGCAACGTTGCGGGTTCAATTGCACAGTCGCCGGCAATGGTTGCAGTCGTAGCTTGGGCCATGGCCTACCTCATGCTTCACAATTGTAGAATTCCCTCTTCTTGTTCCACTCGAGGGGATGAGCGTGAAGATGTTCGCAGACAATAAACTCGGTCAGGGCTAGATCCCATCGCAATGGTCACTATGAGCAATATATACTTAATTAACCACTGATCAAGAATAAAAAAACATCTATCTTTTCTGATGTATAGTTGCATTTACACACATAAGCAGACATGCAAGAATCAAGTATAAATGGGCATTAAAAACAGAAATAGTCGGCCGATTCGTGTCTATATATATAAATGTAATAAATGCGTGTCCTATTCAATTTTTTTCTAATTTGTTAAAATAGTCTGAATCGGTATTCGATCTACTAAGTAGGGTAGATTGGATACAAGTAGATTGGATTTACATCTATTAGAGATTCGAAAGAACCCAATCCCTTTGCTTCCCTAATTAATGTAATATTTAAATCCATCTTTATTAGAAGAAAAGCCATCTTTATGATTTCTTCTGAGTTCGAAAAATTCCAAATCAATGTTTTGTTCATAAGTTAAGATAAAAACCAAAAGCTATGCGCACCGCCTTTTATTTTGGCAGTCTTTTATTTTTTACAACAACACTTGTCTCGGTTGATTATATTGGATAGATTGATTAGCTAGCTACGAGGATTTACTGTAACAGCATACATATGTGCTTCTCAAATTAAATTAGTAACTGTAATAGGTAGGATCTCTATCACAAGTTATTACTGTAATTATTGAATTTCTCTTATAAAATCCCATCCAAAAAGCTTGCAGTGTATGCCATAATATTAATTGTCACATAGCTCCAGAAACCTTTCTACCCTAATCTAATGGAGGTCGTCCGATTATAAGGACAATGCAAATCCGTTTACATTCCAATGATTCTACGAGCGAATGATCACAAACAATCCACTCGTGCTTTGATTGTCCATTAGATATCTCTAAGTACTTGTCGCATAGCTACGTGTAAAATTGCTCAATCTATTTATTTATGTAAAACATTAACTTATTTTATTTGGTTTAGGCAAAAATTAGTATCAACCACAACAGATGCCATTTTTGTCACCCTCATTCCCAATCACCGAAGACAAACAATCAGCTTACAATTCTATTTTATTTTCGAGACTTGTGAGCCGATATTGAGACTGATTCTTTGAACGGGCATAATCGGTTGACTCAGTCCGACCCGCCGAGTTATCTACCACTGATTCAAACCAAGATTATAATCTTTGAAGGGAAAGCAATCAAACCTAGTTGACTCGGCCGAGTCAATCAGGTTCAAACCGAACTTCACGACAATGGGTTTAATCCTTTCAATTCAAACCCGAAATCGACAAATGGGCTAACAAAGGGAAAAATCGAGAAATGGGCCTTCTTTAAAAAAAACAAAAACAAAAGAACAAAATGGGCCTGAAAAGCCCACACCCAACTACAAAGTCCTCTCCAAAGCGTGGAAGATTCTTCCCCGACCATACCTCCCTCTCCCAACTCCGGCGGCGGCGATGCTCCACACCCACCCTTCTCCGGCGAGGCTCGGCCTCCCCGCCACGGCTGCCACCGCCGCCGCTCCCGCCCCCGCTCCCGCTCCCGCTCCCGCCCCCGTCGCCGCTACCACCACCGCCGGTGGCCCCTCGCCGTCCCTCCTCCCACTCCTTCCACCCCTCTCCCGAGCCCAGTCCCTGCTCTCCCATCTCTCCTCCCTCACCTCCCTCCTCTTCGAACTCTCCCCCCACCGCCCCTTCTTCCTCTCCTCCTACCGCGGCTCCCTCCCCTCCTTCCTCCACGACTCCCCACCGCCGCCGCCGCCGCTCCCCGCCTCCCCCAAGGAGGTCCTCGCAGCCGCCACCGCCGTTCAAACGCAGCTTTTTGAGTCCGTCGCCCAGCTCCAAGAGATCCTCGACCTCCAAGACGCCAACTTTCGCGTCGCTCGCCAAATCCGCGTCTTCGACGCCGCCCTCCTCGCCTTCGCCAACAAGCTCCATCGCGCCCAGGACCACCTATCCCTCCTCGTCGACGACTACTCCGACCAGTACCCCCGCAAGCGGGCTCGGCTCGCTGGCGATGGCGAGGTGGAGGTGGGGTTTGGGGATTTGAGGCTCTCCGATGTGCTCGCCTATGCGCACCGGATCAGCTACACGACGTTCGCCCCGCCGGAGTTCGGTGCCGGCCAGGCGCCGCTCCGGGGGGCGCTGCCGCCGGCGCCGCAGGACGAGCAGATGCGGGCATCGCTGCTGTACAAGGCCGGCGAGCTCGACTTGGGGCTTCCCAAGGAGGAGCCCGCCGCCGCCGCTGTCGAGCGGCTGATCGACACCGTCGTACCGGCGGCGCCGCCGCCGCCAAAGGTGGATATGCTTCGAGGGATGGCAATCCCGCCGATCCCGTCCGGGTGGCGGCCGGGGATGCCCATCGAGCTGCCGAGCGAGCTCCCGATCATGCCGCCGGGGTGGAAGCCCGGCGACCCCGTTGCTCTGCCGCCGATGGACGGCAGCGTTGCGGTGCCTTCTGTGGTGGTTGGCGAGGAGGCAAGGCCGGCGGCAGTGGCGCAGCCAAAGGCGGCGGCGCCTATACAAGTGAGATATGTGGAGCTGGACATCAACCCAGATCAGGACGAGTACAGTAGCGACTATAGCAGTGAGGAAGGGAGCTCTGAGGAAGATGATGAAGACTAATTATTGGTACAGTGTTCAATGGCACATTCATTTTTTGTTTTATCATATACATATTGTTGTTCTTGTTGAAATGTGGCAACATTTCTTACATTAGAAATTCAGTTTGAAGTGTTCCTCTTTTGTCGTTCTATGTGGTATGTGTGAACTTCTTGATCTGATTCCATTTGTGTGCATCACTACTTCTTAGCTGGTGAAGTAAAATGCTAGTGGGGAAGAAGACATATAAGAGGCTGTTTTGTTGCTTTTCAGAACAAGTATAAATTGCAGTACCTTTCTTAACAATGCTACCTGATCATGCCTTGTTAAACTAACAGCATTTGTGAACAATTTGGAACGATGAAGCATAGACGCATAAGAGCTGCTCGGAAACAGGAAGGAGCCTACCTCATGAGAGAATTTGGGCATTGAATTAGCTAAAATGGAGAGGGGGTTTGTAACTTGAGTTTGTCTGTGTGTGAATCTTCAATGACTAGGACAAAAGAGTGGAGTTATTTAGGAATTTTTGCTGCATGCCGAATTCTAATTTCTGAGCATCTACCAGGTTATTACTAAGAAAACATTTGAACTTGAATCTTCTCTGATCATGTATCAAACTGAAGAAGCTTTAGTTTTCCTCGTAAGAAAAATGCTTTAGTAGAAGGCCTCTCCATTGCTTTGCCAATTGCGGAGCAACGTCTTCTATGAGATGCTTATGTTATTAATTCCGATTGAAATTTTGTGAACATAATAGTGAACGGCGACGATTGATGTGTAAAAGGGTTGTGGAGGTTGTCGGGCGAGTTCTATTTCCGCAAGTCTTCCTCAGTAGCATCGGCTGAAAAGAGGTCTGGGACCGTGGTGTGTGGACGCTCAATTCAAACTGAAATCTCCTCTGATCATGCAACCGAACGGTGCTTCAGTTACAGATCTCTCCACTATTTGCCAAGGGAGGAACGTCTATAATGAACCTTATGTTCTGATTTATTGCTCCTATTCCATTGAGTCTACACCGCCCAGATTCAGTCGTTCGTAACTTGCCTCGTAGGCGGAATATATGAGCAATATGCATTGCCACAACTATTTGTAACTCATAAATCTATGATGATAATACGCGACATAGCTGTTTTTCACTGGTTATCCATGTACCAACAAGTGGGAAATGATATGGGTTAGGCCAATTTCTGATAGAAATGAGTTGGTTCTAATCAACGCTCACTCTCTTCTACTACGTGCATCGGCTATCTTTAGTAATAATTAGTACTATTCGAAGCAACTGATTTATGGTATCTGTGCTTGCCAAATCCTTTGGAAAAAGAGTTGGTTCTAATCAACAATTCTAATATTTCCTCTATCCCATTGCGGGCACGACATGACCATTGGATAACACTAATTAGAAGCCCCGACATCGATATTCATGACTCTTCTACCTCTAACAAAAAACCTACAGGATTGACTGAGTTGTTCATATAAGTAGTTGAGAACACTTTTGATGAGCCCCCTAACTATGGTATCACCACAAAAAATGTAAAACCTATGATTTAAGTAAAAGTTTTATATTCAAGATCGGTTGGTACAACCGTTATTTTCGAGTTAAGTATATTTCAGAACATGTGTATTGAACTGTCGCCGGTCGCGTGTATTAACTATGAGGGGTTATGTATACCCAAGTATATAATGATAACGCCATAAATATAACATAAAAGAATAAACTATTAGAATATAGGGAAGTATACAATCTATTTCTTTTTATTATGGAGTTTGATCGTAGAAATATTTTTAGGCTAAATAACGTATTAGGTTGCATTATAGGGCAGTTTGGGTAGGTTAATAGTTATAGTGTATATCATTTGGATGTTGTGATGTTTGTTCTATTTTATGCGGATCTTTTTCGATTTTCCTAGACTTTCTAGGATTTCTTGACTCGAGCCAGTGTCAAGTTAAATTCTATTTACAAGTTTGCCACCGAGCCCCTTTTCTTCCCCTCCCTCGACACCTTCCTCGTCCAGACCATTGCTGCTCTTTTTCTAGTCATCATCGCCGCCGTAGATGCCGGCCTGTCACCAATCGTCACTGCCAGGTCCCGCCATGGCTTGGCCAAGCCACCCCGACCAACCCCGACCGCCTTTTGGCCGCTGTGGCGCCGAAATCACTATGCCTATCGACGCGCTTGCGTCGTCGATTTTGTCGCCTGTGATCATCGTCGCCACGATCGGGTGGTCGCCCGCAGTCGGATGAAGTCATCCACTGCAACAACCTCTTTGTTTGCCATTTTCCGGCAAGCCGCTGCCTCCATCGGCCATGCCGACATTGTAAATGTGTTGGGCTCGTCGAACTGATTCCAACGGTACCCCATACCACCACCACCCTACCAGTAGACACCACTGATGATTGTCGGCGGAAAGTTGACAGAAAACCGCTAGAACTCGCCGAAAAAATTGGATTGATGGAATTCGCCAAATCTTCTGCCGAGTTCATCCAGTCAAACCTGATCGAGCTTCGGACACCGTTGAGCACCGAATTCGAGGTTCGAGATGCACGCATGACAAAACCCTAACCGTTGCTGATTAACGACGACGCGATGTATAATTACCTTAGTTTATTATTTAAAATTGATGATTGTTAGCAAAATATGATAGGATTGATCAATTGCCATGATTAATGCCTAACTATGAGTGAAGTTATAAGTGGCATGATTTGATTAATTATGAATGAATAGTAAGTGATTTAATGAGATAGATTGAGTGTGAGCATGATAGTTGACCACAACATAATGTAGAAACGCATAATAAAATTGGTGGGATAAGTTAGGATTGCTTTTGCACTGATGATTATTGATTGTGATAGATGATGTTGTTGTGAGCATGATGTTCATATAAGTTTGATGCATCATTCAGATAGCGGGCATCAGCTTCGAGATTTGATTTATATGTACGGAGTAAGAGCTCGCTGCCTAGGTGTGATGACACACTTGGAGCTTCTATGAGGTCCATTTAGGATTTATTTTTGTTTTCATACTTTATTCTATTGTATGTTTGATTTATTATTTGCAGGACAGGTTAAGTGGCGTTTTATCGATTCCCACTTAACTCAGGTTATTTAGCCGACAATTTTCTGGATTAATAACCCTCGAGGATGAGATCCCTCAAGAATGATTTAAAAAACAAGATCTACTGCAAGTTGCCTTCAAGCCTATTTTATAAATCCCTTCCGAGGCCTCTATATATAATTTTACCGAGTTTTCGGTGAGACGAGAGATGGCGAAGCTGACTTGCACGTACCATGAGCTAATGCCGTGACAGTCAAACCGGGCTCTGGACTAGTGAGAGGACTTCCCGAGGGATCTTGACAACTATGCATTTGAATTCCTCACACCCAGAGAACGTAGAGGTTTATGAGTACTATTAAGTATAGCGCATATCCAAACTTGTAGTTCAAAGGGTACTAAAGGCGACTCCCTGAGAGTACTCGACTTTCGTGCTCAAGGCCAGGAGAAATATAGAGGTAAAGAAAAGACTTAGGATTTGAGACTAGAAAATGAAGTAAGAAACTGTCGAGAGAGGTATCAGCAGTAACAAATCAGACAGTTCGGGATGCTACTGGGTCTACAGCCCAGTAGCTCCTCAGTAGGAGCCCTTCAGAGAGTTCACGAGGAGTAATGAATGTTTTCTTTCATATGAGAGTTTGCTCTCATAGCCAGTTTTATATTAGTTATATTCTAGACCAGTAACAATCGTTACTAACGCCTTTTTATACTATATGTAGGTGACGAGTATAAGATAGATGTATCAGCCTGGATAGACGAGCATTGACACCTTTTACACACATACATGTTGGGTGACTGAATGTTTAATATTTTGTTTATGATTTTATTATATTGGAATTGATGTGAAGAAATGACAAGCTTAATGATGTGATTAAATGCTAATACATGAAGACATGAGGTAAAATATGAATAGAATCCATAGGTGGGCTGAGACCCAAGATTCATAATGAGTACATATTAGATTAGATTTTATGTAAATAAAATTGTTGATATATGCATATATGTTTGTATATATTATTTTGACAGGGTGGCCCCTAATTACACTTTTAGGAGAGACGGTTCATTTTATTTCAGAATTTCTATTGATTTTGATCATAATTGTATTGGTGTGTAAATTAGTTTGCATGTTATCCATATATATTATGTTAGAGTTTTATGCATTAATCTATGTATAGCGAATCATATTTTCATCTTAAGACACTAAGATTTGATCCACACAATTTAGGTTCGGGTTAGCCGATCTAATCTAGGCCCGTAGCATGCTGGTTCAGTTCACGAACATGAGAGATAGGGTGTTACAAAAAATATAACATCGCCAACATAGCCACGTAAGTAAAAGCTTATGGTTAAGCCATAATCAAAGTCAGGCCATAAACAAAATATTAAAGGGCAACGTCAAATTTAGTTGCTAAAATTTTATATTAAATATCAAATCCGACTTAAACAGGTGTTTCGATTCTCGAGACATAAAACAAGTAAATATAATAATAATCAAAGACTCAAACATCAACAATACTAGCAAAAAGGTGCCAACGACGATCAAGCACCCAGGTTTGCATGCGACTGCTAATAGATAAAACTCTCAGTAAACACAAGACCGTACTAGAAAATTGTAAATAGCTATCACTAGGAAAGATGGACGTCGCCGCCAAAAAGACCTGCACACATCATTTCTTCTTGGCAGCAGATTTGGTCACCTTGGCGCCGGTTGGATCCTCCTTCTCCACACTCTTGATGACACCAACCGCAATAGTGACGCATGTCCCTCACGGCGAAACGACCAAGAGGAGGGTACTCGGAGCAGGTCTCCACCACCATAGGCTTGGTCGGAATCATCTTCAAAAACCCTGCATCACCGTTCTTCAAAAACTTGGGCTCCTCGATCTCCCTACCAGATCGCCAGTCGATCTTGGTCAGGAGTTCAGCAAACTTCACAGCAATGTGGGAGGTGTAGCAATCGAGGACAGGTGCATAACCGTTGACCAGAGGATACCTTATTACAGCAACAAATCATTTGCTTCACACCAAGGTTGAAGGCCAGTAGAGCGTGCTCACGTGTCTGGCCATCCTTTGAGATACCAGCCTCAAAACCACCAGTGGTTGAGTCAATAATCATAACAGTACAATCGACCTGAGAGGTACCAATAATCATATTCTTGATGAAGTCACGATGTCCAGGGGCATCAATGACAGCGCAGTAGTACTTGGTAGTCTCGAATTTCCAGAGTGCAATATCAATGGTAATACCACGTTCACGCTCGGCCTTCAGCTTTTCAAGCACCCAGGCATACTTGAAGGACAGAGTGCAATATCAATGCCACCAAGCTTGTAGATGAGATGACCAGTCGTGGTTGTGGTTGATTTGCCAGAGTCGACATGGCCAATCACGATAATGCTTATGTGAGACTTATCCTTACCCATGGTTCAGGTTAAACTTTTGCAAGCAGAAAGTTCACAAATACACGACCAAATAGATAATAAGAGACAGATGCATTCCCTGGCATGCAGAACTAACAAAAAAAAAAACATCTCAAGCACTCTACTGTGATAAAAATTCCAGGTTATTACACATTTTTGGACCACAATTACAAATAGCATATAAGAAATAGAAATGATTAAACCACATTATAGTAAAACAACATGCTTAATCGTCCTGAAAGGTATTAACAGCATGAATCAGCACACAAGCCAAAATGTTCTCTGAGATTCAAACATACGTAGTGACAAGCAGATAAAGACCTCAACTGTGGTGGTAGATCTAAGAGCGACAAAATGATTTAGACTTATGCATCCAGCTCACATGAACAAACAACTGTTATAACACCCTATTTTGGTTCACCCATGAATCAACTTAACAATGTTATTGCCTTATTGGCAACCTAATCGTTCACTAATCTATTTTAATTTTGTTAAGCTGACTTAGATCTATTTTCACCATATCAAGATGATGATATAACATGTAAAACCCGTGATTCGAGTTACGGTTTTATAGTCGTTAGCCGATCGGTTCAGCCGTCGGTTCGAATTGAGTGTATTTCAGAATACGTGTATTGAGCCGATGCCGGTCACGTGTATGAGCTGTGAGGGTAATGTGTAGCGAGGATGTGATGATAATGAGATGAATGAGCAGAGAATGAGTTATCAGAATGCATGAGAGCATACAGTTGACGATTTTAGATTTTTTTCATTTTGTAACCGTAGAAATAGTTTTAGGCCGTTTACCGCGTTAAGATGCGTTATGGGATAGTTTGGATGGGTTATTAGTTATAGAGCATGTCATTTGGATGTTGTGTGTTTTATTTTATTTTATAGGAATTTTCCTGATTTTTCTACATTTTTTTAGGATTTATTACGCGTTAGTTAGCAGCAATAGGGGTCATAACATAAGAGGAGGATGATGGTGATGTCAGAACAGGCACATAGATTTGAGTGCACAGCGGAAGCGTGGTGGGCCTATAACCCACAGGTGCCAGGATCAGATAAAGGAAGAATGATGATGTTAATGCCAAAGTAGACGGAGATAGATCAGAATCAGAATGTTTGATTTTGGACAGCATCACGAGCAGGACCTGCCATGTCGGCACAACTACCGTTAGGATGGATGTACACGAGTATTGAGGATTAGAGGATACAACTGATGTGTATTCAGTTTTCAGTGTCAGTTGAACCTCCTTGAGTTAAAATTTCGAGGACGAAATTTTTATAAGGAGGGAAGGTTGTAAAACCCGTGATTCGAGTCACGGTTTTATAGTCGTTAGCCGATCGGTTCAGCCGTCGGTTCGAGTTGAATGTATTTCAGAACACGTGTACTGAGCCGATGCCAGTTACGTGTATGAGCTGTGAGGGTAATGTGTAGCGAGGATGTGATGATAATGAGATGAATGAGCAGAGAATGAATTATCGGAATGCATGAGAGCATACAGTTGACAATTTTAGATTTTTTTCATTTTGTGACCGTAGAAATAGTTTTAGGCTGTTTACCGCGTTAGGATGCGTTATGGGATAGTTTGGGTGGGTTATTAGTTATAGAGCATGCCATTTGGATGTTGTGTGTTTTATTTTATTTTATAGGAATTTTTCTGATTTTTCTAGATTTGTTTTAGGATTTATTATGCATTAGTTATTATTTTTGACTCGAGATGGACTCGTGTAACACCCCGAATCCGGCTCGCTCGTGAACCGAACCGAACTGTTACGGGTCCCGGGTGGATCTACTCTCGGCGTCTCAAGATGGAAGATATTGATCGTTATGCATGAATGAATGTACTGAACCCTAACATGTCACTACGTGGATGACATACCAACCAGTTCATGCTAAGACAACCACGATTAAAATCGATAAAAATTCCTAAAATAAAACGGACAGAATCTCCCC
>JAVDBV010039219.1:0-18035 GCA_032619315.1 Piper longum
TGGCGATGGTGCACCCGGCTGATGATTTCCACCTCCGCTTGGAACTCCCTCTCCCCTTGCCCACTCCCGGACTTGAGCTGCTTCACGGCGATCTCCTTCCCAGTGGGCAGGTACCCCTTGTAAACGTACCCAAACCCGCCTTGCCCGATCATGTTCGCCTGCGAGAACCCGCCGGTGGCCGCCGCGAGCTCGTCGTAGGTGAAAGTGCTCTTGTTGAAGCCGAGCGCGAAGTTGGGCGACGGCGGTGGCAGTATCGGAGGCCGAGGGCCGCCGGAGTAGCTCGAGCTCATGTCGCTGCTGGGCATCATGGGAGGAGGTGGGGGCGGCGGAGGCCAACCGCCGCCGGCAGCCGGCGACATAGAGCCTGGCGGTGGTGGGATCTTGTTCGGCTTGGTGTCGGCATATATGCTGTACCCCATATCACTCCCTGCACCAATACACGCATTTTATGTATATTGAATCAAGATCTCTGGTATTAATAGAGACAAAAAAATTTTATAGAGGCGCCTTTGAAAACAATGTTAATTATATTTTGATAAGAGTTGTATCGTGCATTACCATCGTATGGAGTACTGATCTAATTTGAGTTAGCTATGAAATAAATCTATATTTCGTGATTTTAAACTGGCTAGTTAGCTAGATTGAACAATTATCAACATAGAAATGTTAGCATAACCAGCCCAACCTGATCCTGTTCCTCACAATGAGAACAAACGCCGAGCCCGAAAGATAACCTCAAAAGCTGAAAAATAATCTCTAAAATAGATATGCATCGTATTCTCCATGTTTTTGAGATTGTTACAAACAACCCTTATTATAATATTGTATAAATATATTTGATATACATCTATTAAATACGAGGCCTTCCACCGAGCTCCACCGTGCCGACGGACTCCATCAACCCGGACGACCAACTCTATCTCACCAGTCACCACCTCACCCGATTCCTCTCCTCCCGTCATTACCTTCCCCACCAATGGAACTACCATTGACTTTCGGCCTATCCCTTACTCTTACACCATCACAGTCACAAACATCACCTACTCGGCCTCTATCAAATTGGATCGAACCAACTTCCTCCCTTTCGCGTGCCCAATTTCTTCCAGTCCTTCACAGCCAACGTCTTGTGGGTTTAGCAGACGGCTCGATTTGCCCACCCCCTTTCCACCTTTCCTCACCATCTTCCTTCACAAGCTCAATCTCTTCCCATTGAGTCTTCCAATCCACGTTATCTAGCCTGGTTTCGCATCGGCCAAACGATCCAAAGCTGGATCATGACCACATTAACCCGGCTGCACTCAATGAGATCCTTGGCCTCCGCACGACAGCTGCAATCTGGGAACGACTCCAACATCGCTTTGCCTCCGCACTTCAAGCTCATCTCCTCCAACTTAAGTTCGAGCTTCAATATGTCAAAAAGGGTTCCCTCTCAATCTCATACTATCTCGACAAGGTGAAGCAAATCGCTGATCACCTTTTCGCCGCAGGCCGACTGGTGACCATGATGAGCTCGTCTTCTACACCTTATGTCGTTTGGACTCTGAGTATGATTCGTTAGCCATGACGGTGACATCTCGAATAAGTCCGATCACTATTGATGAGCTCCACACCGTGCTCCTTACACAGGACCACAGGCTGTCCATCACACTACTCAGATGGCCTCTCTTGATGTCTCTGGCGCCTCTCCTTCGACAAATCTGGCTTCTCGCGTGTCCTCGAACAATCGGGGACAAGGCAGGGGACATGGTCCAAGTCGAGGCCGCGGGCACGACCGCAACTACAACTCTGGTGGTCGCGGTGGTGCAAACACCGGCAATGCTGCCGCTCTGTCAACTCTGCTCCACACCTATTACCACCGCTTTGACCAGGCCTTTCAGCCTACTGCCTCTACCACAGCCAACACTACCCACACTACTGAAGGCAACAGTGATAGTTTATGGCTCCCCGATTCTGGCGCTTCTAACCACTTCACTGGCGATCTCTCAAACCTACAAGATCGGACATCATACACCGGTGCCTATCAAGTGTACCTCGGAAATGGTCAAGCTTCGCCCATTGCTTTCCGACACTATCCCTAAATAATGTGCTTCATGTTCCTTCTATGGTTACAAACCTTTTATCCGTATCTCAATTTAGTAAGGATAATCATTGTTCCATTGAATTTACTTATTGTGTAAGATTAATGAGAAGTAATTCTAGATTATTAATTAATTATACTGGGTAAATCAGACATAAAATGATTAATTATTTTTCCAAAAGACAGCTTTATATCATGCATTGAGATACAAGTAAAAAGGAAATTGAAATACCTGGAGTAGTACGTGAAGGATCAGCGTAGTAGTGCATGGGGTTCCGACGTCTCTTCTTCTTCTTGTTCAAACAGCAAACAATGGCAGCAATCATTATAATGAGGAACACGGCGACGCCAGCAGATAACCCAGCTATAAGAGGCAGGTTGAGGCTCCCACTGCCACGGCTGAGGTTGGAAGGCGGGGGAGGCGGCCTGTGCGAGCTGGAAGGGTGGGTTGGAGGGGGCAGCCGGGCAGAAGAAGGCGGTGGTGGAGGCGGTGGGGGGACGGACGGCGAGGGGGGCGGTGGCGGTGGAGGTGGAAAGCTGCTGTTGCCACCACCATCGGGAGGAGGGGCGTTGCCGCTGTCCGGAGGGGAAGGGGATGGATCAGGCGGTGGAGAGGCGGACGAAGTGGGAGGCGGGGGAAAAGCTGAAGGTGGTGGAGGGGGTGGGGATTCCGGCGCCGGAGCTGCCGGAGCTGACTCTGGTGTTGATGCCATGTTTCCGCAAACTGTATTAAGATAAATAGTATTCGATAATTACCGCTCGTCCTAAAACCTCTTAATAAATAAAAATTTTATTTATCTTAATGAAGACTTCGCCACGCCTCCCCTCTTCTCCCACAGCAGCCTATTAAATCAATGAACAATTCATCATCAACAAATGACAACGTTAAGCAACACATTAAAAAAAATCACAAATTCATCTTACACCTGGCTACAAAATATGGTAGATTGTTCAGCATGTGCAGATAATAATGTGTACATGATTTTGTTCCTCACTAATTTGTGCATGCCGACGAGACAATTCACGATAGGTACAACATTAATGAATAAAAATAAACGTATAAACATTCAAATTGAGAGAAAATGAGTGCTATGACAATCAAATTCAGAGGGATTAGAAATCATAAAATGATGAAATAGTTCCAACAAAAAAAAAAGAATAATGGACTTCAAGAGAAGGGAGAGAATATAGACCCGGATTAAGAACCAGACAGGAGACGTTTATTGAAGGGGGGAGAGAGGAAGAAGGGGAGACGCTCCATGCAGTAAAAAGGGGTATGATCTCTTTGAAAGGATCTCCCTTGCCCAACCCCTTCCCTTGTTCTCCTCTCCCAGGGTCCTCCATTCCCCATTCTTGCTAATATTAGCCCCCTCACCTTCCCAAGAGAAATTGGCCAGCTCACCACCCATACGGCCATACCTGTTTCTTGCTCTTATTAGTCCCTCCCTCGAAGCGACTCCTCACCTTCAGTTTTTACGTTATTTTGGTTACATTCCGTTTCCTCATTGTGGAGAATATACAGACCGATCCCAGAATGCTGGAAAAACTATACGTACCGCGTCTACCACTGTTTGTTCCACTTAATGACCCTTGGCCTCTAATTGCGATTTACTTTGGCGACGTATATTGATATGACCGACAGAGTTATAGCACGAGTCTTATTGGTCGCGTTAGGATCTCAATTAAGGGTATTAGAAAAGATAACATTTTTTACAAGCCCTTTGAAATGAGCCCTTTCCCCCTTGGCGCAAAGTGCAGGGTGACCTGCAGAGATTTTTTGTGGTCCGACCTTTCCCAGAACACATCGTGGCTGCTTCGATTTGGATCTTATCTTGGGCACTCCACGAATCAGTTGTAATAGCATGTAACAATGAGACGACCTTTTGTCTCACAAAACAAGAATTTGTAGAACATCACTAAAGAAATGTGCAAGTAAACTATAATGAGACACTCAGATCGACATTCGTCAAGATTGAAGAAAACAAACTAGTTCAAAGAATTAGGTCCACAAGGTCTTCCACGGTCACTATGGCACGCAATTGCAGCAATACAAGAAAAGAACAAAGTGAGCAGGAATAGATAATTGAAAGCATCTGCGTCTGATAATGTTGAGAACTAGTGTGGCATCTTGATCACAGAAATCAAGTAAACACCGGATGCCCAGCAGCCGCAAATTAACACTCACAACCCGATGAAGAGGCTCTCTGTTGACCGCCACCTCCAACATCAATGGTATCAGGCAAGTATCTTCAATTTTAAAACCAACGAAAGACGAGAAACAAAATGCACACATCAGAACCTGCCTAGGTGAAAATCTTAAGCAGAATTTAAGCATTTATCGGACAGTTCCTCTAAAATTTTAGAGTTTAAAAGGATGAGGCACAATTTTGGTGTACCAAAACATGTACAGTAAAATGCGCATAAAAAGATATACAAATAAAACTTACATCTCCTCTTCCTCCCCACTCTTTAGAGCATTCTTCGCAATGCATTGAAAAGCTTCTTCCACATTAAGACCCTCTTTGGCAGACGTCTCGAAGTATGGAATATCGCCTTTAGAGGAACACCAAGCGCGGGCTTTCTTCTCGGAGACCTGCATTAAACAAGCAATGAGCCAACATTGAAAAAGAAGCCATCAAGAAGACCACATGGCTGATGGATGAAAAATGTGAAAATAAATTTGATCTTTTTCAAATACCAGTCTGCCATTTCCACCATCAATGTCCATCTTGTTTCCCAGAACAACAAATGGAAAATTCTCAGGATCGGAGGGGCTAGCCTAAAGATGATTAATAAAGATATGTTATTAACAAAAACTCTCTTAATTGAAAGAGCCCAAAAAAGTCTTCTTTCAACTGCACCTGAATGAGAAATTCTTCACGCCAGTTGTTCAAATTTTCAAAAGATTTTGCCACATTGACATCATACACAAGAACACAACAATCTGCACCACGATAGAAAGCAACACCAAGACTTTGAAAGCGTTCTTGGCCAGCTGTATCCCAAATCTGCCATAATAAAAAAAACAAAGCTTAATTGACTTGCAAAAGTCCTAACTTATAAATAGAGAAGGCTTAGTATCAGCAGCAGCTGATATAAAGCATCAGCAACATGAAAATCTAGCTATCCATCTAGATCACATGGCTGTATTTTTTGTATCTTGGATAATATTACTCTCATCATCCAACTATTCTTGCAGTCCAATGGCTCAGATTAAATGTAGTCGATACAAGAATATCAGTTGTTGTTGATACTAATTTTTCTCTTATAAATAACCAGAACAATAAAGAAAATTTGAGATTATAAAATCTAGCACAGTTAAATCCATATATGTAAATTGGATAAACTAATTGTAGGTAAATAAAGTTAAAAAATAGATTTAACTTTAAATCTGATCATAATCACAATCACAATCACTATCACGGGTCCAAGAAATTAATATAAAAGAAGAATTAAGGACATAGTTAAAGTTGTCCTTTTGGTCAAAGTAAGATCACTAAGGAAATTATTTTTAGTTCACAGGTTAGAATACACACTGCTAAAGTTGTACACTTCACCAAAATCTCTCACTCTGACAGGACGTCAGAGAATTAAATGAGGAGATGGGTTGGTTACCACCTAATAACTTGGTTTTCAAATTCAATTTTAATCAGTCCGCTGAGGGCATTTTGATAATTTGTTAAATCCAACACTAACAAATAACCTTATCTGCTTCGCTTGCCAAAGAAAGAAGCAGATCCGTAAAACCGATATATACGTATCTATTATGTAGAGTAGAGGCTGACAGAGACAACAAATGATCAGCTTAGATCTAAAAGACGGCTTAATATAAATCTTCTTGTTACTAATTCCTTAGCATAAGTAAGCCAAAAACACACCAAATCAGCCAAGAATTTTATTATTCAGTCGTAGTATAAATGAAAAGGAAAAGACTGCACAATCTGACACTTTTGAGCATTATTTGCTCTTTTTTAAGCATTGAATCCATTAAGCACGAACAGCAAATGATTATCCATACAAAGATATAAAACCTGACAGTACCAGTTCATGATCAAACTAACAGAAACCACCTGCAAAGTGAACAGCCTATCATCAATTTGCATCTCTTTGGTCAAAAAGTCTGCTCCAATCGTGGCCTTGTATTGATTACTAAACTTGCGGTTCACAAATCTAAACGCACACGTCAAGAACAAACGACGACAATATCCATCCTCTAACCAAAAAAGAAAAAAGAAAACACAGAATTCTTTATAACCATGATATGGCAAAGATGCATCAATGAATAACAGTCAAACAACGAAATCATATGTTAGGATACTGATTCATCAAAGAGGTCTTCCCAACACTGCATCCAGAAGAACAGCAACCATAGGTCCGTGACCATGTTGTATACGGTATGTACAAGCGAATTACTAACAATTGAACATGATGCAGCCAACAACGAAGAACACGGGGAGAAAAAGATGAAAGGAGTACCCGCTGTCACCGAGGATGATAACCTTCAAAAGGGTACGTCGGCGAGGAGGCATGGTAGTCAACGACGGAGAGATTTGGGGGAAGAGAAGGCCTGGATCGATCGGATAGAACAGACAAAAACGTGCACGGACTTTGTGGGATTGTGGATTGGAAAACAAGGGGACGGGCGTGGGAAGGGGGGGTAGAGCGTATCTAGATGAACCGAGACATAAATACGTTTTTGACTATGTTGTTGGACCGTATTGTATACTCCCAACTCACATGACTCCCAAGTCTTCCAACCGAACACATCTTTTTAGAGCGCCCTTTCTGGTGTCTCACGTTTCCTGGCTGCGCACAAATGAAAAGAGCGTGAAAATTTTTGAGGTGACCAATTTTGATCTCCTCAAGGAAGTATTAAAGTTCAGAATTGGTAAAATGCTATATTTAAAATTGCATTTCTGATCATAATCTAAAGAAATAGAGGTGAGGAGGGTGAGAGTTAAGAGAATAGAAAGAAGAACTCCCTGATTAACACTCATTCCATTACAAATGAATGACAGAAAATGTTAATTTGGAAAAAAGGCTTTTACAATAACAGTTAATCAAGTTGTACAAGAGTCGGCGACTCTGTATACAGTTGTGAGGCTTAGCCGATCAGAAGCTCAACACACCGTGTAATCCCATGTTTTCTTTCTTAGCAATTGCTACAAGCTACAAGCCAAATGATAAACAATAGAGATTGTTAAATGCTCTGCCCAAATATTACAGTATTGAGGAAGTGATTATAAAAATAGCCACAAATGGGTCAAGAGTTCACGGTCTTTCTGAAGATCAGCTGTCATCAAGCAATCAAGAGAAATGCGACCATGTTTATTCTGTTTGCTTGCCGATCGGATTTCTGGATGCATGTTGTTGTACAGAAAATGATCTTCATTTAATACGAGCAGTAGAGCTCTAATTGACGGATTGGAGCATACCTCCGAGCAAGCATGAGGACAAAAAATAGCAATGGGCTTCAGCAGCAAGCTCCTGCATCGATCTTGTACCAACGATAAGCTACAACAGGCACAAAGAGCACTTCAGGACATTCGAAATGCAAAAATGCTCGCTGATAACCATTGGGCATATGAAAGGTTAGGACCAATGCAAAATGCCCATGAAACCCTTTCCAAAATTAACTCTTGTTGACAAATAAATACGTCAAAATTCATTCCTACGCTGGATAAACACTCCCTGCTGTAGATGTGCCTTGGCGAGGGGATCCTGTTACTGCAGGAGCTAGGCCCCTCAAAGCTGTGTTTATTTGAGGCCTCGTACCCATGTTTGAGTAGCTCATTGAAGTTCTTCCTGGAAGCAGGGATGATGGTACTGGTCTTGACGAGGAAGTTGGTAAACCAAGCCGAGATGCAATGATTTGTGCCCGCTCATTGTAAAGGCGCTGTCTAGCCCGGTCAATTTGCTCCTTTGACCTCATCATCACTGCTTCCAATTCCATGTAGAGAGACAATTTTGTTTCCAACTTATGCAGCTGCAATACAATAATCAAATAATATAAAAATTATCGCTTAAGTGAAGAATACAAAAAACTGTCATTCACTCTACCTGTTTCTCAATCAACAAAGACACAAGTTCCAGAATTTGGTCTTCCTGTTGATCTGCAAGAAGTTTAGCCTTCACTGCAGCAGCTGAAAGAGTTGTCAAGGCCGCTCTTTTAAATTTATCAAACATGCCATTTTGCTCATCTTTACTATCCATTGAGCAGCCATTCATCCCATCTTCGGTTATTATAGCTCCATTGTCATTCCCATATGCTAAATTCATCAATGAGACAAAACAAAAGAAAGATCAGTGAGACGGCAATTTTAGCCCTAGGGAGAAGCATGGCATGAGCAAAAGAATAATACAGGGAAAATATTGTATATATCCAAGATTTAACATATCAAAAATAGTTATAAACATAAATTTTAATCATAAAGAACTGTCTTTTGATTACTATTTCAACCATCACCGCGTTCTCCTTTTTTAATTTACTAGACTAAAAGACCTATTAGATAAAAATTCTACACTCCATTTGCTGCAAACAAGTCGGGTTATGAAGAAAAATCATAACTTTTTATTAGATTTATTTTGTGAAATGAAGCAGGAGAGAGGAACTTTTGAAACATAAAATCGGTTAAGAAGTGATGAGAGAGTTTAACGGACTCGAACAATCTTTAAGACTGAAAAAAAACTCTGACTTTGCCTTGAATTGTAATTAAGATTTAGAAATAAAAAGGAGTGAAAAGGCAATATAATTTGAAAGATCAGAATCAAAATTGAAGGTTGTTTGAATCCTAAAGAAAATCCATCTTTTTGTTGTAACTAAGTTACAGAAAATTTCGAAATTAAAGCATAATTCAATTCTAGGAGAGTATTACTTTGAAAATTAGAAGTCAAACTAAGGGTATTGTTAGTACTATGATCCAAAAGGACTGAAAATCATAACTATGTTTGTCTAGAAAGTTAATGATCAAAATACCTTTAAAAAAATGGCTGTATCCAAAAGGAAGCTTCAAAACTTTGCTACCATTGGTAGGAATTTAAATTATGGTTTTGACTGATAGAGAAGTTAGATAAGATCATATTTGATATTTTCCCAAAGATATACTTCTCTAGCTCAGAGAAATTAACTAAAAAATTAAAAGACAAAAAAGGTAACTCGCTGGTAAATCCTGGTCAACTTGAAATTAACAAAGCACAAAGGAAAATTATTTACGAGGTTGGCAAGGCCATCATCGTTCGGTAACATTGGTTAGTGGTAAGGAACTAGAAACATTGTTTCTGATAAGAAACCTGACCTAAACAGATGCAGGTAATACTATTTGACAGAATAAGGAAATAACAATAACATCTATATAACAATAAGAGAAAGTTGTAACTGTACCCACTCTAGGAATGCACCAATACAACTATGGGAGGCTGCAAAAATTATTCATTAGCACTACATTTATCAATGAGGCAAGTATCTTACCTGTAGCTTCCTCAACGCAAACAGCTTTATTAGGTGCATCTGATAGCTGCTTCTCTTTTTCTTCTGCAGAAACAGATTGTATGACCGCCTTAATATTCAATGAATTCTCTGAACACTGTTCCTCCCTATGCCGAACTACATCTGACTCATCAGCCACAGTTCCCTCCTCTTCTTCCTGTTTATGTGGAACTGTATTCATATTTTGCACATCCACATCTGTCGTATTCTCTGTGGGTAAAGCTGCATCACCAGATTCCTCTGTAACATCATTGGGTGTATCGCCATTTGAAGAATTCGAATTGATCTGCACCTGTGATGGCTCACTTGATTCTGATAGTGGATCCTCAATGGATTTTTTTTCAATGCACCCATCCTTTTCAGACTGTTCCTGCAAAGCAGGCAATGCATCTTTTGTAGTAACTTCTTTCTCATTATTCCTGTCGGCAGAACTTCTAGGGTCATCAGTCCTATCAACTTTATTATTAACTTGATCGACTGAATCAGATGCAGAACTGTAATTACCTGCCTCAATGTCAGATTCTGTATTTTGTATCAGACAAACAAGTACGATATTGCTAAAAATTATGTTGTACGAACCTTTCGCATGCATTATGAGCCTTCTCAACGTGTGGAGGATCCTCTAGTATGAAACAGTGTCTTGCAGCCAACTGTATGCTAGGAAAATCCTCTGACAATGCCTTGAGAGAACTACGAGCTGCTGCAGCAGCATTATCTGGCTTAACCAAGCCACCCAAAAATGCAACCTGCAGAACATTCTCATAAAAAAAGCCCAAGTCTAAATAATATTCAAAGCAACTATGCCAATTTTACCAATGTCATGACCGGATTTGATGCATCTGCAAAGGAATAGGACCCCTCATCTGATTGGGAAAAAGAGCCTCCAGCTTCAAAAGCAGCTTTAATGGCATCAAGAGCAAGGTTGACCTTATTATCCTGGAGATTCCTCATTACTTCAGTTGCATCCTCTGGAATTGCGTCAATTACATCTGTTTGCATATCCTCACCAGTTGGCATTTCTCCATCTGCATCTTTTACCTTCTCTCCAGCTGCATCTTTTACCGTCTCTTCAGCTGCATCTTTTGCCTTCTCTTCAACTACACCATCTGGAGTCTCATCAGATGCATCTTTTTCCTTTGATACATCAGTCAAAGATGGCACTGATTGCCCTTCATCTGCAGCAGGAATACCCTCCTCAACAGCAGTAGTATCTGGTGTAGATGAGGTTTTTTGTGTGGCACCCGATTTGATTTTTCCTTGGAGTTCCAAGTCAATATCGTCCTTATCGTCCAGAAACGGGTCTTCTATTGGCATTTGAATGAAGTGTAGCATACATTGAGTTTTCGTCTTGGTAGCAACATGCTCGGCAATCTCATTCCAATTCTCCCCAAAAAGCTCTAAGGCTTCCAGAAGAAGCAGAGTTTCTTGATCAGTCCAACTCCCTCCACTCGCACCAGGACCCTCAGCTGGCTCCATAAGAATGAAATCAGCTGAGGTCATGTCAGAACCAAATTTTCCTTCACCATAGCACTCGGTACACAGGTCAAAATCAGCCTGCCCAAAACAAATACTAGACCAGTAATGACCTCAAAGTCTAATGGCCTAAACCACACCAACAGACACTATTATTAAAGATAAGAACTCAGAAGAGTAGAAGTCAACTGTTACAATTCAAATTTATTGAAAACAGATGGAAGTGCTTTGATAGACTAGACAACAAACAGCAATTGTTGAACGAGTATGTTTTTGAAAAAAACAAAGTTTTCGCTTTTAAATAAGTTTTCTGATGTTCAAATTTTATGTTCCTTAGAACCCAATGAAAACTGTGAATGCAATATACACTCAAATAACAAAATTCTACTTCCCTCATAATTGCACCTAAAGATTGCAGTTAATACTGCTGGTGGAAAACTGCAGACTAGAAAATAATAAAGACAACATTACAGGTAACCGAACCTGCTTTTGGCAATGGTAGCGTTTACGAGAACAATCTGCAGAGCAAGAATTGCAATGGTACTCGACACCCTCAGGTTTTGCCAAATCCTCAAAAATGAAAGAGTCCGGAAGTAACTGAAGAGGCGCAGATGTTGTTAGTGAAGGTACTGTTGGGTCACTCTGAGGGGCATGAACAACTTCAAACTTGTAAAGTTTCTGAATTAATGATGATGATTTGCTAGTCTCATCAACATCACCTTTCGATTCAGTAAACTCAGTTGGAGGAAATGGATGAAAGTTGATCAAACCCCAATAATCTAAAAACTCCATAACTTCTTGCCATGCATCCAAATTTTCCACTGACAGTTCTGACAAGGTCTTCAGTTCAACGTTTGTATGTGGGTCAGCATGAAATTTTTTCATGATTGCATTCCGTATCTCAATGTACTTGTCTTGAGATCTTTGTTCCACCTTTCCGTTAAAAAATGAGGGCATGGCACGCTCCTCTATAGAATGAACTTTTGTCCACGAATACCAACCTACAGAATAAAATTGCAACATATGAAATTACTTAAATTCAACAAAGTCAAAGCAGTTTTCCTCTGCAACAACACATGTAACTAAGATGCCATATTGGAAGCATTGATAACCCACTTGAACGAAAAATCCCACCTTCATAAATAAGGAAGAAAACGGATGATACTAAAAGCACACCACTGACTCAGCTTAATTAGGATGACATTTAAATGACAACAAGATGACTGATCAGCCATTTTAAAGATGACCAAAGACTTAACGCTTGTTCTAGGACATAAAGAAGTTCAGTCATTAATTCTGATTAAAATACAAGACATGATCCTTCATGACTGCTTATGTACATAAGTTAGGGTTCGGTAGGCTAATCTTTATTACCAGTTTTACAATTAAAACAAGGAGTTTAGCTACATTAGAAGAAGTGTAAGATCGCAGTGCTTTTAGTTGAATCTATGCCTGTCTAGTTGAAGTTGTCCTTAATTAGAATTTACACTGTTGAGAGCGAGCGACTGTAAAGACCCTGACTTTGATCAACAATACCAAACAATACAATCTTTTTTTCGCTTCTCTTTTATTCCACATGCTAAACTTCTACAATGATATCGAAAATGACGCCTGTTAGAAAACAAGTCCGAATAGATGGAAACCAAATTAAATAACAGCTATCCCTTCAAAATGTAAGCAAAAATTTTTAAAACCCTGTTCCATATTGCAATTTTTCCAAACAACTTGGAGTTATATTTGCAACCACATCCCTAATTGAACACACAAAATGGCAACCAGAACAACACGAATTCAAGCAGAAAAACAAAGGAATTGTCGGAGGATACCCGCATGCAGCGGAACGGCGTGCGCGCTAGGGTCCCGGGATTTGACGGACTCGAACTCGGAATCGAAGGCCGGCGTCTCGGGCGGCTTGGGGGACTCATTCGGTATCGGGATCGGCTCCGAAACCGACGAATTCCGCGTCGGAGCTCCCAGCGGCGACCGCCCCGGCAGGTTGGCCTGTCCACCAGCAGCCGCCCCCTTGTTGGGGGACTGGCGGGCGCGGGTGCAGGGGCCATTGTGGAGGGGAGGGAGGGAGGCGCGCTCGCGTGCGAGGCGCTTGGCGGAGGCGGCGGAGTTGGAGGAGCCGGAGGACTTCCGCTTGTGGGAGCCGACCCGCCGCCGGGAGCCCTCCTCCGTCGGCGGCGTGGAGGCAGGCGAGTTTTTTTCTTCCATTACGCTTCAGGGGGAAGGATTGAGGTTGGGCCGTCGCCAGAGTCGGAGCTCGGAGTGAAGCAAGCAGGTTTGGGGAAGACGACGGTGGATGAGTGGGGTAAATATTATTAGGTACGCCCACGCTTGACTACGTGCCTACGTCGACCTGATTATAATTAATTAATGACTTAGTAATTACGCACACTTATCCATTGGATTTGTAGTTTTACTAATATGATAATAATAATAATAATAATAATAATAATTTGCAATGGAAAGAGCTTTTAAAACCTAAAATTCAAATTTAAAATTCTAAAATTGTAAGTTTATCCTTTTAAAAAATTGGGTAATTAGAAAAGAAAAACTTAAAACAGCAAACTATTTCACGTATCATTTTCTTTGGCTGACTCCCAAATCAAGTTCAAGTTCTGCAAGTAATTAATGTAATATAATCATAAGATCCAATCCGCTGTGATAAATCACCATCCATTGGATATTGCTGATCGTAGTTTTCAATTTTTAAAAATAATTGAGTATTACCACCGACGCAAGTCTAATTATTTATGCGTTACACCCAACATTAGCTGTAAAATTTTATGGCTGCTTATTCTTCAAAAGTCTTAGGCGTTGTAATTCATAATTCATGTTCACGCGTAATTACCAAGTAGCGGTCTCTAACCCGAAACGAGCTAAAACGTTTACAAGGGCCATTGATTTATGACTTAATCACAATTTACATCATCATCTCCATACCCACATATGGGCGGCTTTACAGCCCACAATCGCTCTAGCCCACTGGACCGGGATTTAATATTATGCTTAACGCCAAAACCTTCACGGGCTTCCACGGCTTAATCAACTCGAACCTCTAAAACGGATCAAGCCCACAAAAACAAGGAGGCCGAAGCTACCCTTCCCCGACCAAGGTGATTATTATCGTGTTCGGGCACGGGATCGTCTGCCCCCGTGGACTGCGGTTCTTATGATTCGGTCTGGGTTTGAAGGGTTCGGTGAGACCGAGGCGCCCTTATCGCGAAAAGAGATAGTACAATAATATAAAATTATGTAAATAATGTCAAAAGTACCAAAATAACATACAAAATTTTTTTACGTGGTTCCTTAGAGTTCAACTTGAATCCCTAAGTTAGTCTATGGTGAGATTATCACTCACAATTCACTATTTCTCCCTCGATTTTACAAGTTACATAAAACAGTGAATTTTTGTCATCTTTAAATCAATTTTCATTAAATCTTGACTCTCATGCCATGATTTATCTGTTTTTACTCTTTAAATCAATTTTCATGAAAAATTGACTCCAATGCCATGATTTATCTATTTGATTTGAACGCATTATTCGGTTCGGAGCGTTCAAAAAATGATGGGGTAGCAAGTTTCGCTTCGATCCGAAGTGTAGAAGACCTTCAAATTATTTATGAATTTCTGAACCAGACCACTTCGGGCAGGTTCAAATCAAATAAATACTGGACCAGGCAAGGTGGCGTACACAAGCTCTCTTTACTCTCTGCGTGCTCCTGTCTGCGGGTGGCGTACGGAACTCCAGTTGAATCCGGGTCACAAACGGATCGCAGTTCGCAGTTCGCAGTTCTTAGTTCAACAAGTAATGACCAATATCAACAATAAATAGGCGAGTGGGTAATCAAGACCCATTCCTAAGTCGGGCAAACAGTCATCAACGTGGACATCCAATGACGGGTCTTGGACCCAATTATCTTTCCAACCCTTTTCTCTTCTCTGTTTTTTCGCAGCAACACCGTTGCGTGTGGGTCTCTTCCTCAATTTTTCCCTTTGCCTGTAGCAATCAAATCTGGTGGGACTCGACTCAGGTTTGTAGATCTTCTTTCTAACTTTACTTTGGACACCACAAAGTAGCTAGTAACGACCGGCGTTGTTCATAAAATTGCCGCGAAATCAGCTCTCCGCGGCTGTTTTCTGCTGCTGAATTCTCTGTTTTCAGCTTATCCAATCAACCATTTCTTGATTTTTTTCCGGTGACACAGGAAACTTAATCCGGTGGGAATCGACTCAGACTTGTAGATCACTTTACCAACTTCACGGTGGATACCATTGATGGGTCTGGGATGACCGGAGTTCATTGGAAAATGGCCGTGATTTCAGCTCTCCGCAACTGTTTTCTGCTCTGTTTTCTTCTTCTTCTCCGATCCGATGGGCCTCTTCCTGACTTTTTTCCGGCTGCTTCACTTGCGAACTCTGGCTAAGATCACTTTAGTTTTGTAGACCAATCCTCTTTATTCACTTTTCACCTCATGGAGGCTCTGGAAATGGCCGGCCCTGATCGGAAAAAGTCAGCGAAATAGGACCTTCACTGTTGTTTTCCGCCTTTTCTTCTGTCGAATGGGTCTCTTCCTTGCTATTTTCCGGAGATTGCAATAGCGAACTCCGGCTAAACTCACTTTGGATTTTGAAACCACTCCTCCGTATTCACTTTTCACCTCACGGAGGCTCTGGAAATGGTCGGCACTGATTGGAAAAAGTCAGTGAAATCTGCTCCCCGATGCTCTGATTTTTGTCTTCTCCCTTGGTCAGAAGCTTATCTTCTTGAATTTTCTCCGGAGACTACACTGGTTAATCTTGCCGAAACTCAATTTGGGTTTCGAGACCACTCCTCTGTATTCGCGTTGGTCACCGTCTTGGAGCCGGGAACGACCGGCGTTGGTCGAAAATTCTCCGCAAATCCTGATCTCCGCTATTGTTTTCTGCTTCTGTTCCTGATCAGATGGGCAACTTTTCGAATTTTCTCCGGCAACTACGACTCCGAACTCCGGCAATACTCCACCCATATCTAAATATAACTTCACTTTATTCAATTTAGACACCACTTAGGGGCCAAGAACGACCAGCTCAGGTGGGAAAGCTGCTTCTGTTCCTGGATTTTTATCGGAGACTGCAATGGCGAACTACGGCGAAGATCACTTTGGGCTTGTATACCACTTCTCTAACTTCACTTTTATCATTGTTCTGTGGCTGGTACCGACTGGAGATGGCCGAAAAATGGTCGCAAAGATCCGTTGTTTGCTACTACTTCCTTCTTTGTTTTTTTTCTTCTTCCCTGGTCAGAAGCTCATCTTCTTGGATTTTTGGGAACGACCAGAGGTGGAACTTGGTTATGGACGATAGTTGGTGTGACAACCAGTATATCGGTGGTGAGGATACGACTGAAGGCGGTACTGGTCGGCCAGAGCACCCTCTGGAAATTCTCTTTTCTCATTTATTCTCCTCTGGGTGGCGTCTTTTCCGACTCCGGCAACACAGGGGCGTGGCGACCTAGGAGCTGGCAACTTCCTCCTTCCTTTGGCGAGTGGAGATGATGCACTATTGGCGACTGGTGATGGAGCAAGAATGCCTAATCCATCCATTGTTTTCTACCTGCAACAAAGAAAAAATTTCCTTTCTGGTAGATCCGATGCAGCAAGGCCGGGACCTTCAAGCGTCAGCAACGTCTTTGGCAGCAGCGCAGCTCCAGTGATGGCTCCCTTGTGACAATAAGCAGGGTTGTAAGGCGGCAATCCATCGGCAAAGCTCCTCACGTTCGCAGCAGCAGCAGGACAACAATTGGAAGGCAACTTTTGGAAAATAGCGACAGTTTCAGTGCACCTCGCTTCAGGTTCCGGACATGGTGGCGGTGCATGACAGAAAAGGTCCCTGTTTTCAGCGTCTCAGCGACTAGGTGGTGGGATTCATGGCTTCAAACTTTCGCTATGGTTAGCAATGGTAGTCAGATAATGTTGGAGGTACTTCAAGCTATGTGGGTATGCTAGGGGATCTCCGAAGACAAATCTTAGGCGAGGGGCTCCTCCCCTTCTCTTTCTTCTCTTTTCTGGTTTTACCTTTTCTTCTCTTCAATTCAGTTAGCCCTCCTTTTCCGGTACGTAAGCCTTTATTTATTATAGAGTTTTCTACGCTTCTTCTGTTCCGGTATTACTTGCGTGCCATCCTCGCCTGTCTTTATTTTTCTCAAAAATTCCCTCTGACAGTTTGTGGAACCATCAGGACTTTTTCTCCGAAGAGTAAAAATCACGCAAGCGGATAAATAGAAATCTCTGCAATTTTCTAGAAAAATAAAAATTCCAAAATTAGTCATTTAACCGGATAAATACAAATTTAAAAACTATCCACGTGACCAGATAAATCTGTCCAAACATATTATATTATTACCATTGCTACCATTAGAATGTGCATATGGCTATTATATGTTTTGGTGGTATACGGAGGATGACTCTTGCATATTTCTTTTACCGGGGGAAAATGATAAGATACAAACTACAAACACAAATTTTTTTACAAACACAATCAAGACCACATTCAAGTTACATAAACAATGCTCTAATTGCCAAGTTATAAGCCAACCTAGTACAAACACGTGGACACCACACTATATTCCAATGATGGAGAAATCGGCCGAGTCCACTAGGAATCGGCCGATTTAACTTGGATCGGATGAAATTCGATCTGAAATTAGGGTCGAATCGGGTTTTATAAAGATCAGACCATAAATTGGCTGATTCACCCTGATTTCGATTGATTTTGTGCCGATTCAGAATTAGGATAAATCAGTCGGAATCGGTTTTGATGCATAAATAACATAAATACCTTAGGTATAAAATTAAATGAATTATTTATGCATAAGTAAAAATGAAATTTAAATTAAAAAACTAAACATATTCCCCGTCTCCCTCCGCCGCACATCTGCCGCCACCGACCTCGCCCCTCCCTCTCGTGTCGTACCTCTGTCCACCAACACCTAGTGGGGGGAGGGCTGGGGG
>JAVDBV010039274.1:0-25043 GCA_032619315.1 Piper longum
ATATAATATTTTTGAGTTTATTCTTATTAATTTTTTATTATTAATAAACTATCAGGTATGGCCCCGGAGATAACCACGTGCCACAAAAATTTGAAAAGGGAGAAGGAAAAAAATATCATGATAGTATACAGATTGAGTTTTTCTTTACCATGAGATTTTTATTTTTCATAAACTATTAGGTGTGGGCTTAGAATTAACTATGCATGAAGAGAATAAAGGAAAAATAAGAAAAATTATCCAATTATAGTATATAATATAATATATATTAATAAACTATTAAGTGTAAGTTCAAAATTAATCACATGTGAGAAAATAAAGGAGAAAACAAAAAAATCACCTTGTTACAGTATATAGTAGATTAATAAACTAGAGTATGTGATTAGTTAAAAATTCTTATTGAGTATTGAATTCCGATTAAAATTTGAAAAAAAAAAAGAGAGAAAGAAATCTGCGGGCGAAACCACGGCAGCCGCTGGCAGCACATCAGCCACGTCCCGGCGAGATCTTCCGAGATGCGGGGGAATTGTTCCTTTCATTATCCCTTCAAAGAGATCTAATCGAAAGAACAGAAAATGCCATATTACATTTTTGGATGCTTTACTTGGTTGTTACCAAGGTTTTACGTGGAGATTGAACTCTTCAACGAAGGCTAAGCTTCTCTTGTGAAAAGGGCGAAAGCCAAGTTGATGATATAATTTTTATGATCAGAAGTTGACGGATTAACAGAAGCCTCTGAGAAGCTTGAGCCGCCTGCATTATTTGAATACCCCATTACCACATTTTAGCAAGTTGTCATTCCATACAAAACAATGGCCTACAAGCAACGTGTTTTTTTCTAAAGCTTATCGCCTTCCCCTCATCATTATCTATTCTTGCTTTCTTCTCCCCGCTCATTACTATTTGGTGCAAGATTAGACGGTTGATGTGTTGTGCAAAGCTCTTGAATCCATGCCTGAATAAAATTGAGAAGAGTTCATTCATGCCCATTCTATTTGCCACTTCATTATAAAGCTCCAAGTGATTCAAAAACAGAGATTACTGCATACTTATTATAACGACTTCCTCTTAGTGCAAACAGAGTTTCACTCTGACATTATTCACAAGTCTTTCCAACATAAGAGACTTTATACAAATTACATATGAAAAAATATATTAATGTTTGATTCCTGTATCAAAGATTGATCTATGAAACCGGCATGAAGCACGTGATTTTATGTTCGGCGAATGCAGAGACTACCTAACTTTAACAAAAGTGGAAGCTCATTCCTGTTCTGAGGATAGATACCTGGAAGGCTTCATAATAAAGGTCAACAAGAAGATATTCCCAGTTAATCTGTAACAAAAAAAAAAAGAAAAATGCTATAACTTCACCTTTTCATAACTTTTTACCAGGAACTTTGATGATTAGCTCATGGATTTCACCTGCATTATTCCTCTTGCCTTATCTTCTTCCCTCAAATTCATGCCCCAAGTTTAACTCTGTACCGATGACTTGCTACTTGTGTCCCTTGCCCACGTCCAGGAATCGGCTTCACTCATCTGTTTTCAGCATCGAATGTGTGAAACTTCAAGTACAGAAAGTACTATATATACCATTTCGAAATTTGCGTCTCCTCTTAATGCATTAAGTTAATAGTTGGGTAGTTTGCTGCAACCATGCTATTTACGTGCAAGAGACAAATCAATTTTATCACTCTCATAACACAGGCAGGGAAAGCCTCGACTATGTTGGTGCCTGACACTGTTCACAAGTACATTTAAGCAGGTAATGCATGATCTGAAATATTCATTTAAACAAGATCAATGCAACTCCGACTCATCATTCATTTCTGGAGAATCATTCACCATTTACATGAACAGATTAACGTGGTTTGTCAGGTGGGTACCTTTCTTTAGGAAGGCAAAATAAAGGATGCCGATAGTTAGGTGAAACTGTAATAAAAGATGACCAGCCGACCGCTTGTCATTGAAGAGCTTACCAATTCACAATGCTCCTTCAAACACAGAGAAGATCAATACTAAACAGCTACGATACCTACTACTTAGTTTGCACTCTGTAGAGCCGTAAACTTTCTTTCGCGTGTGTATATATATATATATATATGAGTGATGTGACTCTCTTCATGTCTACTTCAAAGTTCAAACACAGAGAAGTTCGGCATGCGGAGATTTAATATGGGTCATTTGATGGCCTTTCTGCTACTCGTCTGCATCCCGGCTTCCCCATCCTTGCTCATCTTCTATTCCAACACACCACCAATCCAAGGGGAGAGTGGATTCGTTCAAGAAGCTGCCCAACCAACCATGGCACCCGGCATTTCGCCTCTGCCCCCATTGTTTTTCAATCCATCTCCACCGCCCCCAGTCTACGTCTACCGATCACCGCCCCCAGTCCATACGCACCCTCCACCCATCTGCATTTGCGAATCCCCTCCTCCACCAGCATGCATTCGCATGCCGCCGTTACTTCCATAGCCACTTCTCCGGTATACAAGTTCCCATTCCCACCACCGGAAAGTTGCATCGTTTGCCCAACTCTCACCTCCTGCATTACCATATAACTCCCCTCCCCCTCCACCAGCAGTTAACGTAAACAAGTCACCTCCTCCTCCGTCCCCAATATACAAGCCTCCACCACCCGCACACATCTACAAATCTCCACCTCCACCTCCGGTACATCTTCACAGGTCGCTATCGCCTTCTCCGGCTAGGTACCCTCCACCGCCAGTATATGTTTACAGGTCGCCATCTCCACCTTCTCTGGCTAGGTCCCCTCCACTGCCTGTATAAGTTTACAAGTCGCCACCTCCTTCCCCACCACCATAAAAAAATAGATCTCCACCATCACCAGCCTTCAACAAGTACAAGTCTCCACCACCACCACCGGCACATTACCAGTATTATCCTCCACCGAACTATGATCGTACCAATAAGCTTCCTCCGTTGAACCATTGATGATCCACACCCAGCCCGCCCTAAGATCCTCCCATGCATCATCGCACTCAAGTAATATTAGTAGCAAATGTTTCATACTCATTGTTTCGTTTTCATGTTTTAATGGCCCGTTTGGCGCTTCTTGTTCTTGCTTCCAAAGTGGTAATTTCTGTTATGAAGATAATAAGAACAAATCCCGCAAAAGCTTCTTCTGAATCATGATTGGGTCGATATAGTTAGCCTACGCTTTCACATTCCCCGTTTAAAGGCAAAGGGTATCAAAGAATTATCTTCATAATCACAAAACTAAGATAGCAAGAGGGACAGATTTTAGATAACAATCGATTAATTTGAGGCCAAAAGTGCCATTAAAACGTGAAAACTGGATCACAGCAGAAATAGTTGGTTCCATCATGAAAATCTAAGATTAAACCAAAAAAAATGATCAATAAGCAACAGTCAATACACTAAAAAGTGCAAAAATGAACAACGAAACAAAAACCGCACAAACTATTTCGTGTATTTGTTTAGTTGCTGCTTTGCGCATTGCAATCTGTTCCTCCTTGAGCCTGATCAGCCTACTTAACTGTTAAATCACATCAACTCCTAATCAACAGAACGAATTTCCTAGCAGATTGCCCCCAATGCAAATTGTTTAATGACACAAAACACAAACAATAGAGATGACAAAAGTTTGTATATAGGATGTCCTCTCCAACACAACCCTCCCAAGCAAGGATAGCTGAAACGAAGATTCGTATCATTATCATAAAAAAATGGTGGAATTATGACATAATGATGAGTTATTTAGGGGAGATAAATATGGTCCACCTATTACCACAAACCTAATAACAAACTAATTCAGTTTGCTCCTACATGGAGGCTTGGCATAAGTGAAAATAAAATAATAAAAAGCTACAGATCACTAAATACACAAGTGAATTTTAAGAATGAATATAAAACCTTTTCCAGTTCCCACAGGAACATACTTATGACGATGTAAATAGTCGGAAGTGGGTCAACGACCTTTCAAACTTGAAACCCTAAACTACTGTGATCTCAATAATCATCATAATCTTCTTTGGCATCCCCGTCACTTGTAATGCATGTCCTGCGTCAAATGATCAGATTTCAGTGATAACACAGACCTGACTGATGGCAAGTTTACACAAATAACAGATCATCCAGATGAACAGAGAGGTAAACACCACATATTTAACGATCACACAACAGAAAATCATTTCTTCGATTTGTGCACTACATACAAAACCATGTGACTATTAATCCAACATACATAAAGTTGTAAATTATTTATAAGATCCTATTATTCAGTCAGTCCATTAATTATTCAAAAATACGGAAGATAGTACACTGTTAAAAAACGGCCAATTAACATAACACAACAATTACTGATTCTAAAAGTCGCCATCAATAAGATTCATTCTCACCATCACCAAAACCTCCATAAACAATTAATGAAATTACGAACTGGATCTTATTACACCATTCAACATGATTAGAAGCCATGTCCTCACTGCACTCACAATCAGCCAAGTCCTCACCAGATATATGACATTAAAAATCCCAATTTAAGAATGAAAATCCAACTTAAAAACCAGAGTATAAACTAAAAGCCAATTCAATTTAAACAATCAATCAAAAAATTACTTAGTTTAAATTAATATAAGAAATCCTCCTTATTTTAAAAAATACGTGTTAATATCAGAAGTTCATATCAAAGAATAGGATGATAAGCAATCCCTACTTCAATCACACCGTTTACTCTTTGCAATTCCATTTACAAATGCATATCTAAGATTCTGACAACTAGACTACTTCCATCTTGCCATGTTTGATCAGCTTAAATCAATCAGTTTCTTGAGAATAGGATGATAAACGAAAATGCTTTGCTTATTCATAAAATGGTCCGGGTTTTTGATCAATTAAAAGGTCCAAGACGGTAGGGCAGAGCATTCGGTCGGCTTGGTTCCGAACTGAACTAAACCCAAAATTTCCCCAAAACCGAATTGAACCAAACAGAACCGCTTCGATTTGATTAAGTTTATTCAAAACCGAAATTATTAAAACTATGTATCAAACTTAATTATGACTTTTATAATGAATAAAGTAAAAACATGATTTCTTCGGGGTGATTGGTGCCAACCTGCAGGAAAACAGAGAAATCTGGTACAAATCTTGCACAATAACAATTGCACAAAACGTGGTTATGAAAAATGAAATCCAGCCACCAAATACCTATTCAGTATTTCAGTTCAGTCCGTTTGTCAGAATGCTCACCCCTAGGTGGGAGGATTTCAGCCATCAAAGAAGTCAGACTCTCTTGCAACCAGAGGTCTAAAAATCAAACCCAAATTAATAGAAAATAGGGACAGTTCCCCCTCCCCCCAAAAAAATCTCTCCCCTTGATATCTTGTTGCATTTATCTGCACTCTCCTATTAGCAGTCGTATTCCTCTAAAAGTAAATCCAAGAGAGTCCAGGTTTGATAAGGGATAACTTAATCCTAGTAGAAGTTTAAGGGAGTTCATAATTTTTCTAATCACATCATAATGATGTCAGAATCATCACAAAAGTAAGAAACTAATTTGGGTTAATTTGGACTAGGTTCAAATTGAAAACAATAGAAAACATTAAAACTGAGCACAAAAACCTCGGATAGAAAAATAACATTAGGAACCTTAAATTTGGGCTCAGAAAACTCCCATGCCATGGCATATCTGCGTGTGAGCACTGGGTCACACCTTGCACCAAGGGCTCAAGAGAGAACATTGGCCTCTCTCTAAGGCCTCATAGTAGCACATGACGTTATCTTTTATGGTTCATACATAATCAAGTTCCTACCACCCCACAATTGTTTCTATAATACTAAGCAACAGACATGGCCAAACATTTGTTTTTAAATTTGCAGTCTACCCAAAAAATATGTTCAGTCACTAAGACGATGAGTGCTACTTACAGAAAAAAAAAAAGAAAAAGGAAAAAAAGAAGAAGAAGAAGAAAGATAAGTTGACTGCTCAAGCACTTCAAAATTGCCTAATCATTGACACACAATTTATCATGAAGTTTTTTTGTTATTACAAAAAAAAAAGAACATGGTCACAAATACTCTAATCCCATGACAAAAACATCAAATTTCACTCTAATCAAGAAAAGCAACCATTCTGTATGCAATAGTCTAGACGTGAAATGATAAATCCTAGAGGCCATTTTGATAAATCCTAGGGACGGTCAACATTTTTATTACACGCTGTTTCTACTCTATGATGATTTCAGTAATACTTGTGAATATTCCTTTCATGCCCCCTCCTTAAAATTTCTCACTTTCTACTTTGGGCTAGCATGTCCGGCTTGCTAGCATAGCTGCAATGGAAGGAGGGGGGGTTGACATCTCTGGAAGGATGTGGGTGGTTTTCTTATTCCATGTAAGGATGGCTGCTTGTCTTCCTCCTCCATTGCAAGCACTTCACTGGCCTGCCATGGCCTTGGCCGCTCAACACTGCAAGTCTGCAACCTATGACTGCAATCCATGGAAGATGTTGTTCCGCCTCCTCATGGGTGCCTCTGGTATTAAAACAACAAACTAAAATACCAAGTTGCTTGCCGCCACCACGCAGGGCACTACCACAATGATCTGGTGTGCAACTGCATCCATTTCTCTATCTTCTCTTACATGTTCACTGACCAATCCGACAATCCACCATACCCATAAACCATCTTATCCCTCATGAGCACCACCAACACCGCCACTGCTAGCGAGTCCACCTTCTAAAACATGTAACGAGGATCACAACTGCCGATTTCTTGTCTCCCAAAGCCACACCTTCATCATCCCACCGCTTGACTCGATTAACACCTGCATGTCAATCGAGTTGATGGCATCATCATGGGCGGGGATAGACTCCAAACACTTCAAGTCGCCCAGCTGCCACTATTTCACTGCCTCACCACACCCCAGCAGCAACCTTCAGCAAAACTCTTTGAATGCCTACCGCAGCTTGGCTCTCTCAAGTTACCAACAACCGAAACAAAAAATTTGAGGACGAAACAAGCAGAATAGAAGAGAAAGATGTTATCTTTTAAGTAGTAGGTATCCTCATGGGCTGGGAAGAACATAGATTTCATATCTGGGACATGTTGGCTAGCAATTTCTTCAAAGTCGACAAGGGAGAAGATGAATTGAAAAAAAAAAAAAAAAAAAAAAAAAAAAAAAAAAAAAACTATCCTTCTGGTGATGAAAGAAGAGAGGGACTCATTGATGAATTGTTACAATGAAGAACTCTCAAAAGTGGGGCCACCTATCGACAGAGATGGTGGCACCACGGCCAAAAGGACAAAGCTCAACTATTGGAAAAATTGGGGTCGTGCAATTACATGCAAATGGAAAGGGAGAGATACATGGGTTACAAAAAATATTTATTGTAACCACAAAACAGAGTTAGCAAAATCTGGTTATCTGCCCCTAAGATCTATCAAAAACATTCCCTAAGATTTATCTCGAGCCAATAACAAATTAGTAGAACTTACAGGAGTATAGTTAGGAGCATATAACATTGGCCTTGGCTGCCCAACATACATCTGCTGATACTGCAAAGCATATTTACAACGCTACTTAGTTTTAATTTATTTCATTCTGTAATACAGTAATACCCAACAAATGAGCCAGAGTAAAGGCTTTGTAAACCATAAAAAAAAAAAGGATAAGCACCAGACCAGAGGTCCATTTGGATGGATATATCCCTGATGCGACACCACTGGAGTCCCCTGCGGATTATAAATAACAGGTTGATGCCCACCAAATGATGGCCCCATCTACATATCAAATATGAAATGAATTTTATTTATGCTAGCAAAAATATGACTACAAACGAAATGAAATTCAATTATCCAAAGTCAAGATCAATCTAGCAGGAATGACGTCATTTTTTTCAACAAAATGCTAGATCGTCTTAAGATAATAGGATAGAATAAGCGATGTGTTGATCCTAGATGCCAGATGATTCCCAAACCAGAAGTCTAGTAACACATGTTTTTGTTTCTTACGCTGAATACAGACCACAATGCTCGAGCATTCCAATGACAGTTCAATACTTAACTATACCATATGGATCACTTTAATATCCAAACAAACAACAATAGGAGAAATAAGATGAAAGGTTGAGCAGCGTGCCCTTACTCCAATTCCCATTGGTAAGCCAGGTATAGGAGGAACTGCAGATACATTGAGGGGATAATAAAAGGAACTATCCGATGCACCAGATGGCTTAAAAGAAGAAGATGGAGTAAAGCTCTTAGCATTCGGATTGAGTTTAAACTCCTGCAAAGTAAATTATGAAGTAACAACAATTATAATACAACTCTAAACCAAAATACTCAAAATGTAATGTAAGCATTATGTGCTACAGTACTAAACTTCCACCTTTGCATTTGGATTTAATGTTGACTTCTCAGAGGATAATGATCCAACAGAAGAAGATGGAGACAGGCCAGATCCACCGGCAGCTGAGGTTGCACCAGTATGCTCAGATGCTGATGATGCAGAACTACTAGGCCGCGTCCGAATATTTGAAGGTTGTCTTACAGATCTATTCGATCCAGCTAAATCTGAATTACCTAGATGAACAATATTCTCTGGACCTTGTAAAGAATTAGAAACAGAGGAAGGAGTGTGAATAGAAACTATATAGCCAGACTTCTGTGTCTCCGGAAGCTGATGTGTATCTGACAAGAATTAAAATGAAATGTGAGACAGAAGCCCGGTAAAAGAGAATAATCTGCTGAAAAGGCCACAAGAAGAGTTTTAATATATCCACTGAAAAGGAACATGTAAAATAACAATGGCTGAAGAACCATCCGAGCAGCTAAATGAAGTCATAATCTAGAAACCTCTGCTTAAACAAATAAGAATAGACACTCCGAGAGCATATTTTTAATAGAAAAAATCTTAAAAGATTACCCAAATATCGGCAAAAAAATCAAACATAAATTAGACTGAGTAGAGACACTTGAAATTTATAATAGCCTAGGCTCTACATGATGGACAAAGAAAACACAATAAACTTGAAAAGATTGCTCAAACTCAAAAACGTATGCCCTATTATAGGGTTAAACAAATAAGCCATGGTGTGGTGACCAACAACAAAAACTCTTAACAGGGAAAAAAACAATGAGACAAAAAAAAAAAAGTAAGTCATGAAACCCAATTTACCAACCTTCTGATTTCAGAGTCAGATCCTCCCCAGAAATCTGCATTTTTTAGCAAATAGAAAATGTTAAAAAAATAAATCATTGCGGTGCAAACACTAATTTGTTAACAGTTGACTCACAGTTTTACTTTCAATCAGATGCTTAGACTCTTCCAAGTGTTGACTCTCATTGAATCTGTTATTATCAAGCACACCAAAGAAAAAAACTTTAGTTCCAGTCCAATAAGGCACAAAGTAACAAACAGAAGGAAGCAGAAGGAACCTGCTGTCAGCATCCACCAAACGGGCATTTTCTAAATCAGAACCAAATGATTGATGTTTCACTTGATCATCATCCATAGAAGCAGTAGTCCCCACTTCAATGAGAAAACGGGATGAAGTTCCTTCATCCTACAACAAAAGGAATGGTAAAACGACAATTCTCTCTTATTAACAAAGTCAAAAATCAAAAAATACAAGTGAAATTTGGAACCTTTGTTATTAAAAAAAAACAAAGACCCATTGTAACAATTATATACTTGTAAAATTGAAAGGAGGTGATGTTGCAATCAGCAAGGAATTGTTTTTTTCAAAAAAAAAAAAAGAGACAAGAATTGCTTAAAATAAAAGAAGAGAGCACACAAGCAGAGCAGAATCAGTTCAAAATCAAATATAGAGATTGATATTATATGTCTGCAGGCAAAAAAAAAAAAATCCCTGGGTAAAACAACACTTTGAAGAAAAAGAATTCTTTTTCATCATGTGAAGAATTTTAAAAAGATAAATAAAAATGGAAATGCCATATTTTCTAAGTTATATTGGAAATTTCAGATCATGCATGAACTTATACAGTTCCTTTTATGGGCTTGAGGCAAACATTTTGAAAAGTGTTTTTCTTCTCTCAAGCTTGTGGCTATAAAAGATGTATTGTTGACCTGTCCGGATATAGCATAAGTGTGCTTCCTGTCTGCTATTCGTAACAAAAAAATCCCATGGTCTGTGTTTTCCTCCTCGTGAAAAATTCTGAGCATAAGTTGGGGACTTGAGGTTACTTTCTATGCTAATCTTCTCCATTTTTTAAAGTCTAGTCTTAATGGCATGCCTCTTTATTCTCCACATACAAAATTCTCAAGCTTCTTCACATATACATTACTGCCATTTTCAACTTTCTAGTAAAGAGGGAGCTCTTAAATTAGTGGTCACCATAACAGTAGCTGGATTTACATTTATAACCCCTATACAGAAGGTGGTTATAGCCATCAAGACAATTTTTAGGACAACCATACATGCCTAGCTAAAGCTGCTAAACTTTTCTGGTATGCTCTCTTAAGTTAAGATATTTTGAGAGTAAAGTGCACACATGAACTTTTCATTTAAGCAGACTCTACTCAGACTATCTGGATCACATGCTTGAAACATCATCTCTTAAAGAAGCTTGTTCATGGGTGTTCTAATAGAATTGAAGAAAAGAATAATACATTTACTTAGCTTGATTCTAGGGTCTCCTACCCTAATGTTCGACACTAGAGGAATCACAAATCCCTGTGGCAACCCATACTAGTGCAATCTGTTATTAATAGTTCTTGGGCACTCCTCACAGAAACATAAGTAAGAAGAAAGTATTAAATATACTAAATCATTGCCCTCCCCAATGTTGACGATGGTGTTGGTTTGTTATCTCTTATAGGCCAATTTTCCTTTAAGAACTATAAGGATTTACAAGTGTTAATAAAGGAGAAGGGTCGGCATCATGAAGGGCATCCGGCCATTTGTAAGGTCCACGCCCCGACACCCTTTGGGTAGCAAGTGGATAAAGGAGGAGGGTTGGCATCAGAAGGGCATCTAGCCATTTATAAGGTCCAAGCCCCCAACACCCTTTGGGTAGCAGGTGTAAGAAGAAGAGGAAGAAGAAGCGATTAGGATTTCTTGTGCCACCCTTCTCGAAGCACGCCATGAGAGGAAGAAGAAGCGATTAGGATTTCTTGTGCCACCCTCTCCAAGTATGCCATGACATTCACTTATAAACATCAAACAAATTGAATGGGGTATTAACTTTAAAACATTACAAAAGATAAGCATTTGCTTAGCCAAAAGAAGCTTCCTCTGTGAGGCTTTCCTTGAATCAAGGGAATCTTTGTTCTTCTGCCATTTAGCAAGCTTGTTTTGCATTTAATTCTCCCAAAATGTCAATTGTTTAACCAAATAGAAGGTAATTACATTGTAAAATTGTTTAAGTTAATAGAAGGTCCTTAATTTTAATTAAATTTTTACATAAAATTTAAATTCTCTTTTTTTTAAAAAATTATCCTTTTTTCATTTAATTTTTGCATTTAATTCCTCCTAGAGCCACTTTTCATCAATTACATTGCAAAGGTAATAGAAGGTGCTCCAATAGCATCAGATACGTCAAGATGCATTGGCCACATCCGTCATCTCTCAAATTCAGTTTGACTCAAAATTCTAGTTCAAGCATAAAATTGTTGATCATTGTCTTATTCTTAAGATTTGTGGATGTAATAACAAACAATTTTTAATAACTTTTGTTTTCTTAATCTCAAAGTTTTTTGCCCAATTTTGTATAGTTTATCTCTTATGAAGATTTAGAACATATTTACATTATCATATATATATATATATATATATATATATATATATTAGGGGTACAGCCCAGTTTTATGGTTGTTATATAACTGATTTCCATCACTTTCTCTAAGCAAAACAATATCCAAACCACTCATAGCAACTCCTCTTCCAAGTCCCAACTTTCCCAAATTGAGTTCAGAAACCTAGAATTAGGCCAAGACTGCAGCAATCATTTAGACACCTTAGGTAAAGATTTTTAAGCAAATTATACCACAGTTGTAACCAATTTGATTAATAACAGATTATAATTTTTATGTATAAAAAAATGGCTTTCAAAGATAATAACATATCAAAAACCCACAAGAAAATATAGATCTTACTACGAATGTGCTGCTTGATGGTGGTTGCCCTCCATCACTAAATTTTCCTTTAATAACATCAGAAAAAGATCTATTAAGGGCAGAACTTCTAGAGCCCCCAAATGTCTCACTGTTTCTCGAATCAATGTGGGTATCTTCATTTTCCTCACAGCTGCCATCATCAATCCCCCTATATACAGAAGAAAATCGGGTCTCCTCATCTATGTCAAGATCGTCATTCAAGTTTTGGCCCCTCTCCTGTTCAAATCATGAAAAGTAACAATAACAAGTGTTATGCCCATTAAATATATAGATATACATATATAGATATATATATATATATATATATCAACATGAAAATTTTGAATATAATTATATTTAAAGTAGTAACATCATCTCAAAAGTACTAGTACTCTTTTTTGCACCCAAATAGAGGCCCCAAAATAAATCTTTTATGCACCTAATAACACTAATAGAAGCTGTCTAATAACACAAAAATTATCCCTGATAGAAACTTTTCCAAACCTTAATCTTGGTTAATGTATAAAATTACCCCAAATATAAACCAAAAAAAGTATCATAACAAAAAAAATAACCCAAAAAATATCATAACAAAAAAAAACTCAAAAAGCACAAAAAAAACCCCTCATAGTACCAAAAAAGTATCATAACAAAAAAATAATTCTTATAGTGCAATAAAAGTTAAATAGTAATAGTATCACCTCAGCTAAGTGAATGTCCTCAGTTTCTTCTCCCTCAATTTCTCTAGCAATTCTAATAGCTTCTCTTTCCAGCTCTCGCATTTGAGGGCCTCTATCAAGTTTGGTTGTGTATAACTCCTCATCAAAGGTACTTTTCACCCCAAACAAGGTTTTGTTAGTTTCAAACTGATCCCAGTTCCTGGTTAGAAATTAATTTGAACATATCAGCTTACTCTATCAACAGATATAAAGGCACCATTATATAATACCAAGAAAGGAGTTACACTAATACTTTCATGGTAAGTTCAAACTGAATACTACACAGCCTATTCAACTAAATAAAGAGATATGACAGTAACATCATTCTCTTCGTTCTTTCAGGAATTTATTTACCCCTTGTCATGCATTGCAGAGGTGCAAGCCATACTTCTTTAAATTCATGCATGACATCTCCTTTGACCAGATGACAGATCTAATCCATCATTTGATAAAAAAACCAACATAAATAAATATTCTCCCATATCAAAAGAACTCAAAATGGCATATTAACAAGTCAATCAATGCAGACATAAAAAAGTCTGCATGAATCATTATATCCAGCAAATAGAAATGTTAAGCGTTCGCAACCACATACAGATCAGCCTCAACAGCCCCTCGATGAAGATTATGTGAAGAAGATTAAAGAGTATTTTCTTAAGTAACAAGATCAATCTCAAGTTATGCGTAAATGAACAAACTTGATATCGAGAAGGCATCAAAACAGCTAGAGTTTCAACCCCCTCCCCCTGTTACAGCTTGGATACCTATGAAATCCCAGAGTCTACTTACAACAGCTTTGTTTGGTTAAAGAACTCTAGACATTTTCAGCTTTAGTGAGGATTTCTACAACAATACTGCGTTATTTTGAATACTTCCTTGGTAAGGAATGTACCATAGCTTAATTTAGCATCCTATATACAATCTTTATTTAGCATTATCAAGAATTAATGTAGATCATTATTGTAAGGCAACTACCATTTGTAATCACAATCCCAGCTTGGATTCATGTCCCCAACACCATTTGGGCATCAGGTGGAAGAAGGGAACAGAAATTTAAGGCAAAAGTCATGACTCAAGATTGCTGAACAATAAATGCTTTGTTATCTGCTGCTGCGTGTAATATCTTCTTCCTCTTTTTTTTTTTTGTTATTGTTTGTCTTTTGTTTTCTTCTCAATTCAATTATAAATAATCAATTTCAAAGCAGATATTCCCCAGTAAAGCTTGCTGTTTTTCAACCTCAGCTTTGTAAAAACAAGGATTTAACTGCTGGCCAATTCCTGGGACCAGCAGGATAGTTTTTTTTCTTTTCCATGCTATTATAAAGATTGTACATAAAGACTTATCCCTCCTCCTCCCCCAAATAATTAAAATAAAAATGAAATGCCCTTGTACTACAATCATATATTGGTACAATTACATTTTATAACAATTACTAAGCCAAAAAAAATCCCACCCACACACACACACACACACATTGACTAATGATCAATTTAGAATAGGATGAAGTAAGGAACCTATAATATGGATAGGAAAATCTAAGAATAAACTAAAATAAAAATTCTCACCTATTCCAAGTCCCATGAAAAATATTTTCCAATTCTGAGCATTGAGGGCCATCCACGTCAGGAACCCAGCGCTCAAGCTCCCTCTCCTCGGAGTGACTAGGCTGAGAAATATATGAGTCTATAAGAATGTCCTGTTTTTTATCTTGAATATGACCATTTGGTAATCCATCACCCAGCAGAGAAACATCCTGAGAACATAAAAACTTGAACACATTAGCAGGATCAAATACACTTGACTAACAAAATGTTCAGCAAAAAGAAATCATTGTGAACATAGAGGAATATCAAACTGTGAATATACTAGCCTTTGCAACAATTTGCATCACTTCTTTCCCAGGTATTATAAATATCTTTGATGGTGGTTTGCTAATAGCATCACCAGGAAACTTCAATCCCGTTGAAGAAACATCTTTAACTAGTCTAGCCATTTTCAAAACAACTCCTGCAAATAACTACGTTGTGATCAACTGAAAACCACAAACAAGCTGAATGGAATGTATCACACTCATGCAAAAAAAAAAAATGATAGCAGCTCCACCATCACATGGCATAAAATGTTCTACGAGGTGAAAAGAAGATTCTTTGAACTCTTCACATACCAGGTTCTCTTTCAGTATTCATTGTGTGGAAAATCCCAGAGTATATAGATCCATTTTTAACCTGGACATCTACAGAATGTCCAAGAAGGCATGCAGTGACATATAACAATCGATCACGAGAAGGACCATCATAGTTAGTAATTTTTCCTCCGTTTGGAAGCCCTAAATAATATAGCAGTCAGAAGTGTTTTAGACATCAACTAAATAATTCCAATCTGCAACCATCACCTGCATTACCAAAACTGCCAGATGATGGCCTGCCTGGACGGGATTTACTTTCTGTACGGGACCCCATCTCCCTGTCAAAATTTCTCCGGCCCACCCCGTTGGAATTCTTTGCCTGCACTGCTGGATGCAGACTCATTCTCACTGGCTTCGTCCAGACTATGAAATGGAATAAAGCAGAAATAAGTCACCTTCATACCTAAGTAAGAGGATCAAGCTCCATTTAAGAGGATCAAGCTCCATTTAAATTTTTTTATAAAAAAAAAAAACACCACTCAACAACCCACACCTCTTATAAGCCCAGGCAGATGGACCAAGAACCTCGCCCAAACAAAAAACTCTAATCCTTATGCGCTGCCTGCAGAAAAACCACCACAATTAAACCAAACAAATCAAAGCCACCAATTGAGTCTCAAGGAAAAGGCACATAATGGAAATAAATTATCATTGTACCCAAGTATGTAATAAGGGTAAAAAACTTCACTCTAAAGTTTGAAGTTCTTCCACTGTAGAAAGAAAGAAAAATATAAATGTTCAATGTAGCTCCATATTTGCTCTGTGCCATCACTTTAACTCAACCAATGAAAGCACAACTGCCCATTCCATCATAAGAAAAGATTTACAACAGAGTAGGATCAAATTTGAAACTTGAGTTTGTTAAAAAAATTAAAATTAAAAAAGTAAGCGCACGCCACTTTGAAACACAAGCAGATGAACTCATTGGATAAACTTAATCCTAGAAGTGCTCAAGCGCTGCCTATTTATAACCCAAACAGATACCGCAAATTAATCCTACAAGTCAGCCCCTGGGTCACCGTCCAACAAAATGACACGTAAAAGGAATAAATCATCTCCGTGCCCTCGTAAACAATGAGGGTAAAATTAATCCCCCTGAAATTCAAGTTCTCCCACTTAACAGAAAGACGAGTATCGGTATTGGATGTAACGCCATACGGCATCCCTCTGAACTCATTGGATAAAAGTACAATCACCAATTTCAACCGAGATACTTATTTAGATTAAAAAAAAATGGAAGGTTGGTAGAGAGAGAGAACGAACCACACCTCTATTGAGCCCAGGCGGACGGATCAAGAACCACTCACTCTCCGGACAAACCTCCAAACCTCAACCGCCGCCTCCCGAGACACGAATAAGCTACGCAAAAGAACAACACCACAGTCGAATTAGATAAATTAACCCGATGATCGCGCCACAAGAGCTCAACTCAACTCCAATCGAAACAAAGGAGATCATACCAATACCAGCGCACTAACACGGCGAGAGCTGCAAGAACGAATCAATCCCTTGAATTAAAAAATAAATAAAAGAAAAAAAGGAATCGGAAGAGCACCAGTGCGGCGGCAGCCGGCAAGGGGAGGGAGTCGTCGGAGAGGTAGAGGGTTTGGAGGGGTGTCCAGCCGGAGAAGAAATCGGAGGTTTGGAGCGAGATTTTCGGGGGCTTGGACGAAAGGATTGCAAGGGAGCGGCGGAGTGGCCTGTCCGCCGGTTGCAGGGCAATTTAGTCACCTGAATACCGTCAGCGACGATTTTGGGCCTTTACAAGAAACATTTTTCCCCTTTTTTTTTAAGAAAAAAAATATATCTTAGGGCCTGAGGGAAGAAATACTACCATAAAGGGATTTTTTTACCCTAATTAAAATAAGGGGAATGCTGATTTTTTATGGTTTTTTTAAATAATATTTTTTTCCTCCAAATAAGATTTTTGTATTTTTAGTTTTACTCTTGTTAATTCAAAAGTCAATGTAGAATTTCGACTTTTAATGATAATTTAAATACAAGTTTGTGTTTTTATATTGAAATCTACAAAGGTGTGGGAGATACATTTAATCCATGTATTGTTTTAAACAAAATTACTAGATGGTATGGCTGTAAGGAAATTAATTAGTTTGCATGATAACATATGTAAATATTAATTCATGATAATAATAATATAATGTAAGATCTATTCAATTAATAATAATTTCTTTGGTTTTGTAAGTGGATAATTAATTTTGATTTGCTTTCAAATTAATTCAGTTTGGTTTTTAGTAAAACTAGAAACAAAATAAAATGCATATTGATATTTCAGTTTGAAATTAATCGAAATAAATAAATTTTAAATATATATATATATATTTTAAAATATATTTTTGATGTTAATTATCATGAAATTGTAATATTTGTATGTTGAATTTTTATTTGTTTAATATGATATTTACGGTTGTAATTATTTATTAAATGACTATGTTCACTAAAATAATAATGTTGATTAAATAATAACACAAATCTATTTTTTATAGAAATAAAAAAATGTGGGTTCAGTTGATTTAGTTATGAGTCATTCAACTCGGTTCAGTTGTTAAATCCGACAACCAAATATAATTATGTTAATTCAATTTGGCGAATGAACGTGATTTTTAAATATGTGATTATGATCTCAGACCCGAGAGTGAATTGCAATAAATATTGCCTTTATTTATTTTAGGGAAAAAAATCAGCTCAAGTTAATACCTGTTACTATAAATAACATGGGGTTTTTAGACCGCTAACATTATTAGATGAGAATATATTGTTATTAATTTTTTAAATATAAGAATACATGATCTAAATAACCGGTTAGATGAAACTGATGGTTAGACAATACGATCTAAATAGCTGGGTATATTTGACTTTTTGCATACAATATATAAATTAAAATTTAATATTATTATCACCTCACAAATTACTTACATTAAAACTATCAATTAGAGGAAAATGAGATAATTTTGAATATTATTAAAATATAAAATCAAGGGAATCAATTATAATCAGGTTTCTAATTGAAAGACTGGAATTTTGTAACTCGTGATATACTGCATTACTGTTTGCCGGTCATTATGATCTATTTGTACTTAGTTGATCGAGTTCAGTGATTATTGATTATGATTATCAAACTCAATCGACCAAAAACAAAGGCGAGACACTAAAAATCCGACTTATAAACCCTACAAGTGGGGCTAAACTACCATGTTGAGGTCAGATGTTAACTGTACCAGTTATAAAAATTTATGAGATTTCCAAGCACGCCATGAGTTCGCAGTAAAGTTCAGTAACAAATGAATTTGATGCAATTTATTAGCTCCGTAGATCTATACTGTTACTAAAATGATAACAGAACATGCTAATTAATCACAACCTTTTAGAATTTCTGCACCATCCGGTTTAGTTAGTTTCAAATAAAAGAATAGATCAGTCACCTCCAAAATATAAGCCATGTTATTAACCAACACAGCATTCACAAGACATTGTTGGACAAACCCCTGAGGGGCCAGAACCAGAGAAAGCCGGCAGACCCAACTGTGGCAAAATCGGAACACTCTACCTTTCATTAAACTTGATTTTAGCCGCATAAAAGGCACACAAACGAGTAAACCATTTAAACCCGACTTACCACGGAGTTCAAATGCACTAACACAAAAGAAGCTCCTACACCATGTGTTCCACTGGCTGACGAGTTACACCAGGTAAAATTTAGTAATTAAGCTAGATTCTTCCCGAAACCGGAACCGGTTCAAACGTGCTTGAACCTGTTTTTGGACTCCCTTCCCTGAATTTCCCGCGGTTCGGCTAACGATTTTCCCAGGTTCAGCCAAAAACCAAGGAAGTAAAATGATAGTCTGTTAAATGAGCCTGGATTTGGTTTCAACAACCGAGTCACAGAGGCTGGTCCAGTCCAGTTTAAAAATTATTCAAAACAACATTGATGAATTAACATTTCTTCCTAGATATCAATAAGTTGTCATTTTTGTAAAAGATTAATTCTCAAGGTTATACAGATCAAAGGAAAAAAAAAAACACCACCTATACCAAATGTTTCTATCATATTATCTACGTTTAGAAGAATAACTTCAGAAATTTGACGCCCAATTTGGCTGAGATTGCTGGTAAGCCCCCACCTGAGATACAGGAAGATCACAGCCCATGGCCTGTATCTGTGGATGCACTAGAGAGTGTGGATTCCACATGGTTGTGGGTTGTGGCTGGTGGTACAAACCAGGGAATGGCAAGTGAGCAGATTGAACCGTTGGGGTATTAATAAAAGAGGATGGACCAGAAGATGGAAGAAATGCAGCATGCAAAGCCTGTCCAGGCATGCTATAATACGGTGCGGACTGCATATTAGAAAGCTCTCTAGGTGTTTGAATCCAAATCTCGGATGTATCCACCTGATTCAATAAGAAACAATTTAGTGAATGCTTCAGTAATAAAAATGTCAGTAGAATCATAATAATGGAACAGTTATTTTTCAAATTAAGGAATCTTTCCATAACTTCCACAAAAATGACAAAACCTTTTGTTCTTCATTTGAACAATATGGTCAAAACAGCTTTCACAACAACCATCTCTACAGGGCTGAATAGAGGTAACAATCCATAAAAAAAGTAGTCCCTTGTTTTTAGTTTTTAATATACCATAAGATTGTCAACACTACTTCCTACTAACAATTTTTCCAAAATATTAAACTTCCATCAACAAAATAGATTGTTCGGTAAACTCACCTGCGGACTTGGCACAAACATATTTCCATCCTTGTATTTGATCCTTGATACATCATCAAGGTCAGTAGGGCCCAAACTCCTGGAAGTGCCAAATGGGTATACAGCTGGATTTGTAAAATTTCCGTAACTGGCAGGACCTCCAACAGGTGCTCCCTTGATTTGTTATGGAGAATACTTTAAATTACTAGTAGAAGGATGAGAGCTAACCCCTGGAAAATCAAGGTAGTTATTGCCATTTGTGGGGTGGTGATAAGCAAGATTGCCTGAAACGTCGGGAACAGCCATTGGTGGGACATAAACTGGAGGGTACACTTGACGATACTGAATGAAGTTGGGAAAATGAGGAATATGGACTTGTTGGTACATTTGGAATATTGAATGCTGCTGCTGTACCCAATTTGCTAAAGAAGCAGGTTCACCATTTATAGGGTGCAAACCTAAAGACTGCAAAAAAAAAAAAAAAAATTAATGACAAAATTGCCAAATAGCCAAGAAGGATTATCAATCTCCAACTACTGAAATACCAAATGACTATCATACATAAATTTAGATTAAAAATGAAAAATTGCTGTTGCTAATTTTCTACCTCTTGTGAAGAAGGTAAACCTGGCCGCATGTTATCATCTAATGTTGGTTTAAAATACAGCATATCATAAGCTTTTTGAGAGTCATATTCCTGATCAACAAAAATTCACAAGGATTGTTTATTCGAGCATACAGATGACAGACATTTTTATATGATTTAATTAAAATAATAAGAATGTTTGCAAAGAGAGAAAATAAAAGGTTCATCAAGCTAACTCACCAAAAAGTTAGGAAAAGTATTATCATTTTCCTCTTGCTGCAGCTTTAAACGATCACTTGCAGGCATTGAACTTTGAACAAGACCAATCTCTGAATTATCATTTAGGTTTGGAGGACTAGCAGAAACTTTATTATGTTTGTTTGCTTCAGCAAAAACATCTGTTCCAAGAGATTCAGATCCAGACCTTCTTACGTGATCTTCAATTGAGATCACTCCACCATCATAATTATCATGAATTGAGGCATTTGCATCGGAAATCCTACAGCAATATGCAAGAATACCAAAAAAACTCATGGAAATAATTGGAAGCTTCATAGATACACACAAAAAGTCTTCCTGCATATTCTAATCCATAATATAAAAACCTTTCCCACATCAAAAAAAAAAAAATGATGAATGTCTGAACCTAGAGAGCATGCATAGCAACCGAATACTAGATGCTCCCAGTCAAAATAAATTAACTGATTTGATTTCTATACTTACAGCACGAGAAAATGTCCGAAATATATATCCTTAACAACAATGCAAATAAAAAGTGAAAAGGCCAATCAAAAAGCCCCCGTTGGCCTTTCTAGGATGGTTGATATCCTTATGTTATACTGCAAAAATAAATAACCTATAATGCAAACAGTAAATTGGTCATCCACCCTAAAGATATGTACCTTATAACAGCTTCATTTTCATGTTCATGTCCATCACTGAACGATTCCAATCCCGGAGTAGAACTATTACATAAGTCAAGCTCCATGCCAAAGCTCCCAAAAAAGAAGCGGGACTTATCAACTTCTGGCACTTGAAGATGTGGTATAATTGCATGATCCTCACTCGACACATTAATTTGGGCAAATTTCTCAGGCAAAACCAAAGCTTCCATCCTTGTTCCAGAAGAGTTATGAGAAGGTAATGATAAAGATATATCAGATTGTCCAGGAACAGCGAGAACAGGTACATTCAACTTCTGAGATGACTTTAGCTTCCACTCCTCGTTAGGCTGTGCAGCTAAAAGATGGAACAGCAAAAACAAAGCACAATTCATATCAATTCTTGATAGGTAGCACGAGACCAAAGTTGAATCTAGATGTTTTTGAACTGAATAGAAAGATTGGAGGAAGTGTAAAGTACATAAAGCCTCCTGCTATTGCACTCATAAAAACAAGCATTTCCCAATTACAATATAGTGTTTTTTAACATAAAAATAAAATCTTGAACAAGCTAGGGGACATACTAATGCCCACTTCTTAATCACTCTCACATAGATTAGGCCATTAAAATTTGCACATACAAATGTCCCATCAACAAGATAATTTGGAAGAATAGTACAGGTTGTCGGTTTATAAATAAACAGTTTTAAATCAAATAGGCCTTTCATAACCTTTTCCATATGATTAAGCGAATAGAAGTGCTACTACCAACTGGTGCATGTGATAGTTAATTAGTTTTAGCCCATAAATTTGTGATTTTATACGGACTTTTCCTGCTGTTGCATTATACCAGCAGGAAAGGTCTGTGCAAAATTACAATGCGATAAAACTGATTAACTATTACATGAACCAGTTACCAGTGCCTCAAATTGAAAAAATGACTTCCTCCTCTAACTCATTAATTTGGACAGAAACTGAAGTTACTCTCATTAAGGGCCAATAAAAAAAAATTAAAGATAGATACCATTTTGATAACCTTTAGCTTGCTGGTGAATTCTCCCATTCCGATGGTTTGCCCAAAAATGTTTGTTATGACCGCATTTGCAGTCAAAGTCTGGTTTGCAGCAGCCTGATTTGATTGGTTATTCATCGTGTGTGTTGTAGTTGTCCTTCCAAAAACCACTGACCGTACTACACCATGTTTTCTTAACCCAGGTGCAACAGAAGCACTACTGTAAGCTGCAGAGTGAAGCAGTGAATTTTGTGCAGACTTATGCCGGACCAACATCACCAACTTTGCGCTTGACAGCATCAACACGTTCAGATGGTTTTGAATTGGAAGATGGCGCATGAACTGGATCTGTAGATTTAGAATTAACGCCAACAACAGATTTACTTGACACTGATGCGGTAGATGGTGTAGTTGTCCGCCCCAAATCTGACCTTACTACAACCTGTTTTTTTAAACCTCGTGGAACAGAAGTACTACTGTAAGCAACAGAGTGAGGCAGTGAATTTTGAGCAGACTGTTGTCGGACACCAACATCACCAACTTTGCGATTGATGGCACCAATACTTTCAGATGGTCTTGACTTGGAATATGGTACATGAACTGCATCAGAAGATCTGGAATTGATACCAACAACAGATTTACTTGATGCTGAATCAGTAGATGGTGAAGAATTGGTGGATCTCTGCCCCTAGTAGCCGCAAACACGGCCGTGAAACTATTGCATTCTTTTCTCCAACCAAGAGTTGTTTGCGAGTATTCATGGCACAGCTAGAGGCCGATTTCTGTGCTTCACTAGCCCCATGTAAAGGTGCTTGAAGCTTAGTGCTTCTTGCATCAGTGCGCTTCTGCTTACTTATTTGTATGGAAAACCTACGGAGACAAAATTTGATTGTCATGTTGATCTTCTATACATATACCTACTTCAACTCCAGAACAATCAATTTTATGTCTTACAATTACAAGCCATCAAAGAATTTCGTGTACATCAACAGCATGATCAGCTCTGGCTCTTAGATAGCCTTTCAAACATGATAATCTCACAAACTTCAAGTATACAGCCAAGAACACTCCCAACAATAATATCCAGTGAAGAGCTCAGGTATTATACAGGTAACAAAATTTTGACGGTTCCATGTTTTCTTTAGTTTGTAGGTGTCATTGACATTTCTCACTATAAAGTCTTATCCATTTCAAGCGAAGGACTTATCATTTAACACATGCATCTATACCAAAAAATGTCTCAACAAACAATTATTTAGAGACCAAGAGAAACTAAGGCCACAAGTTCAGAATTAAAACAAGATTCACTTGCGAGCTGTCTCTAAAGAATTCATATACTACTGAAATCTAATAACAAGCAGTAAACATCTTTAAGATACAAGCCCTTCAAAAATCTAAATATTCAGATAAACGAATTTGACAACTCCAATGTCTATAACCAGTAACCACCTAATAAAAACAAAAGAAAAAAAATGTTAACCTCCAATAAATTTAACACAAATATGATCAAGTTCGATATCATATGTTAATGGCATCCTAAAAAAGTCCATCGGTCCCATCCGTATAAAAAAATTCTTATAACGGGCAGCCAGAACAAAAATAGTCACCTTTTTGCAGAAGAATCTGAGGCAACTTGGTAAAAATTGGTCTGAGATGCACTCCTCGACTCTTCATCTACTTTTTGATTGACTCTATTGTCTCTCACTACCCCCAATTCACGATTAATAACTGTATTAAAAAAGCTCACATAATTTTCTGTGAGAGGAGCTACTGATGTAGCAAAAATGAGTCAAATGGTTAACATAAAATCATTTCACCAAACTGGGTACAGAAAGATGCCAGATCACAATTGCCTAGCTTACCACGAGAAGGATTATGTGCATAAACACTTATGCGGCCATTGCGATCCGCCTTATCCTGAGGCTTAGCCACTGGCTCAGTGTGCCTACACAAATTTCTAGACTCAGAATAAGCATTGTTCCATAAATTCAAAAAGGAAGCATTTATATCAGTTTTTGGGAGACGGAAACAAAGTATTTAGTAAAAAAATTGGCACATGGCAAGCTGCACTATATGCATAAGCTAATGAACGACCTAGATATTCAGTACCCACAACATGAAATGAAGATACGATAAAAAAATGATAAACATCATAGTAGCCCAAAAAACTGAAAGAAAAAAAAACTGAAAAGGTATATAGCTAAACCTGAAGGCATATAATATTGAGAGGGTACCAATTTTAAGAATAATGAAGAACCACAAGGAGAAGCTATCCAAGAAATATAAAGAACAAACAGCGATTTCACTAAAATAACCTCTGCATACAAAAATACAAGAGTCCTCAACCGAGTAATAGTTGAGAAAAATAGTGATGGTGTACCTCTTTTTTCTTGTCTGTTTTCCTCATGACTTCGCGAAAATGATCTGCAAAGTAAACATAGAACGGATGATATGGAAGAAGAACACGAAATGTGTGTGTATATAAACAACTTGTATGACTATTTAAATTAAACAACTTAAAATTCCAAATACAATATAAAATCATCAAGGTAATTTTCAAAATAATATATCTTCTACTTAAACAATAAAGCGAATAATAACGCATTGCCCATGGAGTCCACACCTTCACCATCCAAGTCACTACAAAATACAAAACGGGAAAAAAAAATTCCAATCCAAAAATATCGAACGAGAATCAACACCAATGTCTGCACTGACCTCGTTTAAGTAACTTGTGAGCCGTCTGAATGGGATCCATGTTGCTCTCTTTGAGAACCGAGTAGACATCCGCGTCGGCATGGGATTGGTCCCCCACGATCTCTTTAATCGAAAGAATAGT
>JAVDBV010039276.1:2375-17454 GCA_032619315.1 Piper longum
GATAATAAAATAATAAGAAAATAATTTACTTATTAATAATATCAAAATAAAAAATTGTAGTATATTATTTATATTACTTTAATAACAAAATAATGATATTTGAAGCATCTCAATTGTGATTAATACTAAGTGTTAGAATGAGCTAGTGTGAACACAAAAGTATGCAAATGTCTCGATTATAGTTTGATCGATAGTATTCACTATAATTATTTATCATTTAAATATTTATACTATAATTAAATGATTAGTCAAAATTATAAAATTTTGTCATAATTGAGTTTTTATCATTTTAATATCATTTAAATGGTTAATAAATAATTACAGTTTAACTACTTTATATATTATAAACTCAACATTATTAAATTAGTTTAAAATTATAATTATCTTAAATACTTTTTCACTCACAATAAATAAAATATTCTAACCATCGAAACCATACTAATTAACATTATAAATTAATAAATAAGTAAATAAATAATCTAAATTACATAAATTCATCAAATTGATACTTTGAAAATTAGGAATTTTTCAATCAATATAGAGGTAGGAATGAGTTTTATTGTTGCACACAATATAATTAAATAATCAGAAAAATAAAGGTGAGATACACCTCATATAGATATGTTCGAGAGCGGGATCGTCTGCCCTTTCGGACCACGGTTCTTGTGATTTGATCAAAGTTTGAAGGGTTTTGGGGACCGAGACACCCTTACCGCACAAATAGATAGTATGATAATATAAAATAATGTAAATGATGTTACAAGCACAAAAAATGACACGCATGAAATTTTTTTACGTGGTTTCTTAGGGTTCAACTTGAATCTCTAAGTCAGTTCATAGTGAGATTAGTACTCACAATCTACTATTTCTCATTTGATTTTACAAGTTATAGAAAACAATGAATTTTTTGTCTCCTTTAAATCAATTCACATGAGATCGTTGACTCCAATGCTATGATTTGTCCTTTTCTAGTTTAAACCTTCAAAATAACCCTACCACTGCATCTGGAGCATCAAAAAACGGTGGAGTAGCAAATTTCGCTTCAATTCGAGCTGTATCCGGATCGCTTTGGGTTGGTTCAAACCAAATAAATACTGGACCAGACCGAATGGCGCACTCATGCTCTCTTTTCCCTTTGTGTGCGCCAGTCAGCTGGTGGTGCACGGTGTGCCGACCTGCAACTGGGTCGCAAACGGGTCTCAAACATGGTCGCGATCTAGATCTGTTCACTGATCTATCGGTAAATGACTAGTCACGGATCTGCCGAACTTGCAGACGCGGACATAAATAATTGGGCACGACGAACCTGACTATGGCATGAAATCGGAAACTTTGGCGTTATCTTTTCCGACGATGACGACAACTGAATCCGGTGGAAATCAACTCAGACTTATCACTTTTCCAACTTCACATTGGTAACCTTCTTGGGGCCAGGAACGATCGGCACTAGTTAGAATTCGTCCTCGAAGATCTGCCTTTGCCACTACTTTCCTCTGCTCTATTTTCACCCTTCTCCGATGGGTCAATTTCCGATTTTTTTTTCAGTGACAACGAATCCAAACTCCAGCGGTACTCTGCCCAGATCCAAATAGCACTTCACCTTCTTGAATTTTGACACCACTTGGGGTCATGAACGACCAACTCTAGTCAGAAAATTGCCCCGAAATTAGCTCTCTGCGATTGTTTCCGCTATATTCCTGTCTTGTTTCTTGGTTAGATGGGTCTCTTTCTGGCTTTTTTTCGGAGACTGCAATGATGAACTTTGACGACATTCACTTTCGGTTTATAAACCACTATTTTTTCTTCACTTTCCACCTCACGGCGGTGCTTTTAACAGCTGTCACTGGTTGAAAAAAAAACATCGAAATCAAACTTCCACCGCTCTGTTTTCTTGCTTTGGTTTTTTACCTTTTCCTCCTAGTGATTTCCTGACAAAATTCCGGCGGTGACTGGAGTCTCCGGAGGCAAGTATGGGAGGCGTTGTATCAGGGACACTTCAAGATCCACGCCCATGGTATCAAACTGGTCCAATACGACCGATTTTGTCTGAAAAAGTCGCCAAAAAACTAGACACCGAACCTACAAAAATAGAGACTCTTCTTCTTCGTTGCCGGCGGGTTTGAGCACCGCTTTGGCCAGCGGCTTGGCTTTAATGTGCTTCGACAGCAACACTCCAATTTTTTTCACAGTGCTAGTCCAGGAGGCAAGGCTTGTAATAGCAAGGCACCAAGGTAGGAACTTGACTCCAAGAGAGCTCCTTGGCGGCATTTCAACCAGGCTTTTCGCGTCTGTAGGCAACAGCAACGGCACTTGGTAGTGACTCTCCCTCTAAGGCAGCAAGGATTCGGACTCAAGGGATAATGCTCCAAAGCTCCACCTTTCTTCTTCGTCACGATGACCCAGTGGCAAAACTTTGGCGAGCATCAGAACCTTTCTTTCGCTCTTTCAAAGCAAAGAGGAGGGGTTTATCTTCTCGGGCGATCCAGCACCAAAGTGGAGGCAAGGTTTCAGCAGTTTGCAACTAGGCGGTGGTACTCTTCTCCATAGCAGGGACTACGAACAAAGGATTGTGGTGATTCACGGTGACAAGGCTATTGGAAGTCAGCACCTTGCAGCCCCTTCTTCTATTATCACCAATTTCTCTGGTGCTGATGACTTTGGGCGAGTCCAAGCTGTGATCTTCAGGCATGGATGTCGACTCTAACCAGCGACACTCCAAGATGTTGCATGTCTTGGGCAAGGCTTCGAACAACAAATAGAATAGCTTCCTCGATGGGCTAGGGGAGGTCATCGAAGATGGATCTCCAACGAGGGGCTCCTTTCCTTCTCTTTCTTCTCTTCTCTCTTATATGTAAAAGCCTTTTTTTTATAGCATACGAGCCCCCTGTTTCAGTATGTCGGGGTCTGTCTTTTATATAATTTCTAAGGTTTCTTCTTTTCAGTGATTGTGCGTGTGCCATCATCATCCATCTTTATTTTTTTAAAAAATTCTCTCCGACAATTTTGAACGAGTGAGACCTTCTCTTCGTAGAGTTGATATTATCATCAATAGATAAATACAAAATCTTGAAAAATATTTATATAGTCAAATAAATACAAATTTTAAAAATTATCCATATATTCGGATAAATATGAATCTTGTACAAACAAGATAATATGAACTACACATTTAATTTGAATATTTTAGTGAGTCTATAAAATAATATTTATATATATTAATAGTAGAGTTCATAAGCATGTGATTGATAAAATTTCATCTTTTTTGATATTATTATGACTTAGTTTTAAATTTTTAAAAGATGCACACTTTAGAAAAAATTTAAAAATAATTTTTATTATAATTATTTTGATAATTAAGATATAAGGTACGTATTAGATAGAGTTAAAATTTTATAACTATTTTTATTATTTGTTTTTTTATTTATTAATACTTGAGAAGGGAAACCTACTAAATTATTGTTATATTGGGAATAAGTTATCAAAATTTATACTATTTTTTCTTATATAAGGAATAAGTTCATGCTGGATTAGATTAGATTTTGGACACGAGCGAGTCGAGTTCGTTCCTAGATTCTCTAGAACCTCCCACCCTGACGGGCTAAAGGGCCACCCCTGGCTGCGTAACCCCGACCGGGCAGTCACGGTTGCGCGTCCTTGGAAGACGATAGACATGGTTTGGAATCTCCCGGAGGAGGAGCAGCACGGCGGCGGCACTCCTTTCCACTTCGATTTATTTTCCATCATCGCCAACCACAAGGTTATTCCCTTTCTCTTACTTCTCTTTCTCTCTCATACGTCTCTTGTATATATCTGTGCTTCTATTCCTATATTCTTCTTTCTTTTTTTGGTTGAGGAAATTGTGGTTTAAGCGGACTGTTGTACACACTTTATCTCTTCGTCTTCATTTTGTTTCTGTACTTTACTCTGTCGCTACCATGGTCATCCGGTTGATATATTTTTTTGATGTGTATTCTGAACTGTAACATTTAATATGGGGTTTGATGGTTATATTACTTATTTTATGTAGTGATTGGTGACAATAGTGCCTTTTTCCATTAGAATCTAATTTATATTATTATTGTTATTATTGTTATTATTATTATTATTATTATTATTATTATTTATTCCTTCCATTAACGAAGGAAAATGGTGGTTTTACTATTTTCTTTTTTTATTATTAATGAAAGTTGATGTTGGGCTCATACCTTATTTTTGATTATGAGACTAACGTAGGGAGTTCGATTAAATAGTTTACCTGCCTGGTAAAGTTTGTAAAGATTTCTAATTAGTACATTTTTATATTTGGAAAGAAAATGACCAAACGGCTGAAATTTTAAGTCATAACATCTTTTATAAAGTGATTATCAGCTCTTTCGAAGGGCTTATGTATCACATTGATTTCATAATTTTGGAATAGTGGTGTGTAGACAAAATTATAACTTTGCCAATCCGTATGCATTGTCTGTCCCTAGCCAAGATAAAGGAGGGTGGCTGGCATAAAGAAGAGCATCCGGTCATTTTCCATGTCCTTTCTTAAAAATTTTACTGTTTACTGACCAGCACTTCTTATTTGTTATGTAGGACTACTATAAAATACTAGAGGTAGAATATGATGCTAGCCAAGACACTATTCGCTCCAATTATATTCGCCTTGCATTGGTTTGTATTCTTGATGACTTTATCTTTAACTTGGGCAAAAGTTTGTAGATGTTTTGACTTCTTTCTTTCCGAGTCTTATACTCGAAGATGGTATGGGACTTTATTGCAGAAATGGCACCCTGATAAAAGGAAAGGTGAGGAAAGTGCTACTGCTAGATTTCAAGACATCATTGAGGCTTACAAGGGTTAGTGCCATTGTCAACTTTCAGCTTTGTTGGGATTATTTTTAGATGAATTTTCTTCTGTGTTTCTGTTGGAGGTTTCAAATTATTTTGAAATGATTCATTTTCTTGAGAGGACATAAGCTTGAGGGAAGCAAGTCCAGTTGTTGGAGCGTGGCATAACTGTAGTGTGCAAAGTTAGATGATTTAATTGAGTCCAGTTTCAAACTTTGAAACTTGATGAGTTATTTGAGACCATTATACGAGTTTATTTGCTAACTAAATCATTTTCAAATGAGAGACATTTAAAATTAAATTTGGGCTTTGGGATAGGCTGGGGAGCAACAATAAGTTGTTGTAAACTTTAGGCTGGAAAATAAGTTGATTCTTGTTGACAGAAGCTAACGTTTTTCTGTTAACAGTTCTCAGTGATCCCGTGAAAAGGAGAGAATATGACAGCAACGGACTGCTATATGTCCGAGATAACAATCTCAATGTACTCCTCTCTCTCTCTCTTATAAAACAAGTTCACCTGCTACTAGAAAGTGAATGTATATTCACCTGATAGCTGAATGGTTTGTTATAAAAAAGTGGCACTCATCTTATTTGTTTTTATTTCAATTTCAGGAGTATCTTAACAACTTCAAGAGCCTGATATTGACTTGCAATGGCCTGGGGGTGAGATATTCAATATTTTAAACAATTACACATGAACATATATGTGATCTGCGAGTCAGAGAATCTACTGCGCATAAAGGTTTTAGAATGTCTAACAAAATGCAATGCATAAACCATGATTCAAAGGCTCTGTTGTGATTCATCTATCATTTTGAGAACGTAAAAACTACGAAGTTATTTGTATAGCATGCATATATCTTGACATAAAAATTTAGTGATTTTGACAACTTCGGTGTCTGCTCTTGTGTATAAGGTTGTGTTAGTTTTGAAGCCATGTAAATGAGTAAATATGATATAATTTAATTTAATTAGAAATAAAAACTTTCCTAATCAATTTACCAATGGATACTTTTAAACCCCAAATTTAGGATCTCTGTGAAAATATGACATTGTGATAATATGTAATAAGTTTTGTTTCATTTTTTTTATAATTTTGTTGCTGTAGTTATAACCAAAATTTGCAGTTTCTGTAGTCGAATCTGGCCATAGCTAAGTTTTGGTTATTAAATGTCAATCTGTTATCTTTTTCATGAAGTCGAGGGTTGGGCCCTATTATTTGGCCCAAAACTGAGACCCACTGGGAGTCAATGAGCATAATTAACCGTGTTTTTTTTGGTCAACCTAAGATTTACACCTTTGTTTTTTGGAAGATCTACCCCATACTTTTTTTTAAAATAAAAATTTTAAATATTTTCGTCAAGCATGAATTTTTGCTTGTGATGGGATTCCTTAACAAGGATTGCCATGAGCCCAAATGTACCATTTTTTTTGTCCTTTGTAGTCTATTATGGTGTGCCAGCAAAAAGAGACTTAGGTTATTTTTTTCAAAACGGACAAATAAATAAATCCTTTAAAAACCTCCCGTGTTCTCTTGTCTTCTCTAACAGTGGACTACATGGAAGGGAAGAAACTTGCCTTCGTTAGATTCTTTCTTTTAAGGCGTCAAGAGCGTATGCCGAATTCTGCATGAGCTGGCAGACTTATTAACTGGGCAATATTTGTTCGTCTCTGACTTGTAAATGTATTTGGGCATCCCTGTCTTGTTAACAAGAAGCCGCGAGTACAAGGGGGTCTGATGTCCGTAATTTGATGGTCGGCGTTTGCGTGTGCGAGCGTTATTGTGAAGACTGAAGATAGATGGTCAAGGTCTGATGCGTAGTCCTCAATCCTAAATATTAGAAATATCTTACAGCGTACTTCAATTTTACTTAATACTGTAATAAAATAATTGCCCCAATGTGGTATTAACACCAAATGAGTAACAAATAACAATACCAAGGCATCCAAACAAAAAAAACTAATAGACGCTCTGCCTATTCACTCATTTTACTATAATATTAATCAATTATGATTATATGTTATTTGAGAGATATATACTTCTCCTAAATATATATCAGTGATACAATCAGTAACAATGGTCGGTACAAAACAAAGGCAGAGAAACAAAAACAAAATTATCCGTAATGATCTACATGAGGGAGCCAATTTTGATTGATGATTCAAAGTAAGATTCAACAATTTAATTAAGCTTATACACAATAGTGACGTCCTCCTCTCACAACAAAAATTTTATTTTATTTTCTTTTATATACAAAATCTTATACCATTCTCTCTAATCGATTGATTCATAACCCTATAATAACTAGTCTCACTTCGAGGTGTGCATAGTCTCACATTAAAACTCGCAAGCTTGGGGGTTGCATGATAAAACTCGCAAGCTTGGGGGTACGCCTAACAAATACGGGAAATTTTTTTTTTATATATAAATAAAGGATACAAAATATTTCACTCACAATACATGCAAGTTATGCTACGCATATATATCCTCAAAAGAAGAGTCAACTTGAAAATACTCTTCTATGACCATGTGAGCATTCACCAAGGAGTTGTTTTGTATTTTACAAATCTCTTCATATTTTTCATACCCATATAATTATGTTTGTACATCTATCTATAAGATTAATTATGCAATTCTTCTTGAATTTTCATAATTTTTTGTACATCACTTTAATTATATTTATTTATATTTTCATATTTTCAATATATCTCTTTAATTATGTTATGTGATTCTGGACACAGTTCTCTTCGAATTCGTCATAATTTTTTTGTATCTTTCCTTAATTATATTGATGTATTTATGTATTTATCCAAGTGACTCTACAAGTTTAGTTAGTTGGATAGAGCAAAGTCACATCCAATAAGATCTTCACATTACCTAACCTTAAACCAACTCATGAAAAGGGCATGGCCAAAACCTATAATAAATTAACTAATGCAGCTTTATTTCATGGGGAGGTTGCAACAAACCACATAGAATTTTTCTTAACTTTGGATCTTAATAGGTTGTAAAAACACCAATATCAGGGAAACCACAAGTTCATATTAAATTTAACAGAGGTTAAGCAGATAAGCATATATGCCATAAGAATAATATGGATGGGTAATTAGAATATTCCACGGTAGAATGTTACAAGTGGTAATGAGTAATAATCTCTTGTAAGACTTTATGGCTAATATGATCATAACGCCCATTTAATCTTAACTAAATTACCAACCCATTAAACATTCTCCTCATAATTTTTTATTTAAAAAAATGAGTTCCTTAGTGTATATTTTTTTAGTTGTCTATTGAGTATTATAACTAACAATTTAGTATTGACCGTAAAAATTTTTAGTAAGTTATTATGTAAGTGTTAATATGTAAATAGAATCTTCCCTCGACAATAATGTGCAGAGTTAGAAGTCCTTTACCATAAACATAATAAAAATTTATCCCGTATCGACATGTCGTGGCTTGTTCAAAGCATTTTATCTCATGTTAAAGAAAAAAAAGTATTTATCTCAAACAAAACCACCCTGGTTTTCCTGTTAATATAGTTATTATTTATTAAATTTTACCAAGAGTTATATTACATAAGACTTCTAAAACTCAACTTTCTTGTTAACGTTAGTTATTTTAAAACTTGGAAGACTATAATATCTAATGATTATAATTACGTAGAGATAATGCGAATATTTCAGGAGGCAGCACCAGCACTAGCACTAGAAAGAGTATTTATTTCATTAAGAAAGCTTTTGACAAAGAAACTACTGGACGCACTCTGTGGGCCCGAGTTTTAAAACGCATAAAAGAGGATTAGAGGCAATTAAAAGACGAGTTTTAAATCGCATGAAGATCCTTGGTGGCTAAGGCAGAAAATACCCACTCCAGACAGGGCCACCCCGGTCATTCCACCCCAAATCCAAATTTCAAAATCCCGAAGAGTCACGACAAGCGGGCCCACGAGCCCATGTATGCCAGCCAATCACAAAAAAGGGGAGGGAAAAGCCCAGCTTGGGTCCGTCCTTCCATGGGGCCCGGGTATGAAAGAAAAGTCCCGACCGTTACCCTTCAACACCACGTCATCAACACGGGCCCCCACCACCACACCCCACTTTTCCTACGTGCCCCCCCGCATCGCTGCCCACTTAGAAGATCCATCAGATGCTGCCAAGAGCCATTTCACACCATTCATTTAAATCCAACGGACATGAGAGCGTCTCTTGTGACCAACACAGAGAGGACCAATCGAAAAAGAGAAGGCTTGCGGCTCTGTGTCTTCCTCTTCATCTTCTTCTGTACCGTCTTTTCCACGTTCAGACGTAAGTGTTGCAGCAGAGTGGAGTGGTTCGAAGTTTCTGCATTTTCTGGGGAGTGGCGGCGAGGGCTTTGTTGGGACCCCCCGCCGGCTCTGAACTCCGGCGGCGGCGGCGTCGGTGTGTGAGTTTGGGCCTTCAGATCTGCTGTTCGAGGGTTGGCGGAGTTGCGGTGGTGAGGTTTAAGGGGACGATCCGGGCCTGCATTGCGGCTGTGTCAGCGTTTTTCGGGTTTTGTTTCTTTTCGTTGGAGGGGGAAGATGTTTAGTGAGGGGCTCGACCGGAGTGCGCTTCGCTGGGCGCGTGAGGTATGTGTTTGTGTGTGTGGGGGTGGGGATTTATGGTTTCTTTTGATTGGATGGTTCCGTGTTGTGTGGGAGTAGTAACTGGAGGATGCATATCAGTTTGCTCTTTTATTGAGGCTTTTTTCCTTGTTGTTTGGTAGAATCACTTGCTTTGGTGGTATATTTGCTGCATGTGAGGAGCAATTTCCCAAGGCAGTCACTGGTTATTATTTTTTTTGAGTTGTTTGATTTTTCGCCTATGCACTCTTATCATCTTCTAATGTCTGCGATTGTTGCCTCTGAAAATGTTCTGGTCAGCTACGATGACCAAATCAGATGAAATCCAAAATATTCTGGATCAAGTAGAGTGACCTTTTACTTTTTATATGATAATAAGTCACATTCTGGATGTTTGTGTTTTTAGTTGCGCGTTTGCCCCTTGTTATTGTCGCGGTCATGGATAATGAGCAATTAAGTTTGATCTTGTTGACTGGTTAGGGAGCACGGATTGATCCTGTTCACGGCTTCCGAAATGGTTGCCGCAATTTTGGACCCCCGCCCACCGACAAATTCCGTAGTGGGCATTTGCCATCCAGGGTAATTCCCCTTTCCCATGGGGATGCAGATGAGAGTGGGTCTGGGTCTGATATGGATGAGACCACGGACACTGAAGAAGAGGTCTATGGTGGGAGGTATTCCCTTGATTCATCCCCGCAGGATGAGAGAGCTCCTATTAGTAACACTAGTAAGTCTAAGGTTCTGCTGCCAAGGCTGCGGCAAAATTATTCCAATGCAGATACTAATTCCTTGAGGGAAAAGGTGAGGCGACCTCTGCCACACTTGACTGATAATGGGATAGGGGTGAATGGCATTCGGTATCAAAATGGAAACAGTTATTATTCAGAAAGTGAGATGTCAGATTCTATTGGAAGTACGGAGTTTTCGTCATCTCGCATTGGAAGCAAAAATGGTGATGCCCAGTCAAAGGGTAGTTATCCTGAAGAAAGCTGCTCTTCTAATACTGCATCTCGGGTTGCTTCTAGGTTTGCTGCTGAGAAGGTATTCCGTATCTAATTTCTTGTTTGTCTTCATTTTGGTTATGTTTTACAATTCTGATACGTTATGACCATGAAATGAATCTCTACTTGTACCGACATTTTAATTTCTGCCTAGATTTATTACAGGATTATTTTAGACGAGACTCGAAGGAAGGGGATTTGCAGGCTACTGATGTTCCTAGTGCCCCTCCATTTCAACGGAAAAGTCAAGAAATGAAACAAGAATTAGATGGAACTGTTGCTTCCAGGAAATGTTCAAGTCCCGTTTCAGTACCCTTAGATGCTCCTAATGTAAGAGCAGATGCGTTTTCAGATAGGAACATACATGTTAAAGGAGGCAACAATCAACCAGAGGAATGCATTAGGTCTGCGTTATTTGTCATTAAACGTCCATATTTTTAAGTTATTTTATAGTTGAGCGTATTCAATGTGAAGGATCAAGATCATCAACGTTTCTGTTCTTGAAATTTAGGCATGATGCTGCTGACACAGGTGCTCCTCATAACTCGGGTTCTTTTCCTGCTCGTCTTCCCACTTTCCATGCTAGGTTGAGTATTTTCTTTCCCCTTATTATATTGTTACATAAAAGCTATTTCAGTGTTGGAAATGAATTTTTTAGAAATTGTTATTAAATTACTTTCCAACATTTAATGACCTTGGCAAGTTTGATGAAATGTATTTCATCTCAAATTGTGCATGCATGATAATGCTATTAGGGATTTGATCCCTTAAGGGTTTTACTGGGCAATATCTTCCACCACAAGTTTGATTACTTAGTTGTTGTGGAGACTTTATAATTTATTCCTCTTGGAATGCTTCATTACTTAAAAGAAGCGAAAGATTCTAGACATAAAATGTGTACGCAAAACTTTTTTGCTTATTTCATATATGTACCTTCCAGTGGGCAAGGACCTTGGCATGCTGTGATTGCATATGATGCTTGTGTTCGTCTTTGTCTTCATTCGTGGGCTCGTGGTCTAATGGAAGCTCCAATATTTCTAGAAAATGAATGTGCTCTTTTGCGAAGTGCATTTAGGTGAGTTCTTATTTTATTTTTATTTTTCGCTTAGAAGTGATTGGTGGAATGTCTGACAATGTTTTCAGAATTTTATTCCCTTGGTTTTTTATTTTTGTTGCCTATGCATCTTCTCATGGCCTTCATTATGTTTGCATTTCTTGGTTTTTGCTTTGTACATGCCCCTTTTAACTGATTACTTTTCTATTTATGTTAATGCAGTTTGCAGCATATCCTCTTGCAGTCAGAGGAAGAGCTATTCGAAAAAAAGTCATCCAACAATGTGCACGAGCCAGCTACTGCCAAGCCAAAGCGAACAATTGGCAAAATGAAAGTTCAAGGTAATCTTTTACAGGAAGAAAGTTTGTGACTTCCATGATGCATGCTGTAATGATTAATGAGTGAGAAATTCTGGCACGTTTTGATGCTAATGTGGATTATGTCAATTTTATTCAAACATTTCAGTAATGTCAATGATGCTTTACTTTGTGTTTCCATTAAGGTTTCATTTTAAATTTATATTTTGCCTTGTAAGAAGTCGCCCATCTTAATTTCCATGCTTCAATTATGTATTTTTCTGCTGTTTTTTGTTTATAGTTTCTATTTTTTCTTGTGCAGTACGCAAGGTGAAAATGTCTCCTGATATGCCAACTGGGTGCAGTTTTTCTTCATTCAATCCACCAAAGCTGAGACTGGACTCTTTTCGTCGACGAATGTCGTGTTTGCAAACAGAAATCTCATCTGGATGGGAAGCCCTTAAAAGAGTTCGTGTTGTACCACGAACTCCAGTGAATGGGTCATTCTCAACGCATAGCTTGGCTTATGTACATGCTAGTGCTCAATATATTAAGCAGGTCTCCAAACTTCTAAAGACTGGTGTTACAACGCTCCGTAGTAGCTCCTCGTATGATTCAGTGCAAGGTTTAGCTTTTATGAATTATGAATTTATATTACTTTAGCTGGTTGAGTATCCTTTCATGAACTTATATGGATTTTTCTTGCTCCTATTTAGAGATTTACACGTGTCATTTAAAGCTGAAGAGTTCATTAGATGAGGAGCAAGTGCGAATGCAATGTGGATCTGGTGAAGCACATGTATTGTAAGTGCTACTGGTTCTGATATTGAAGGCTGCTTGAATTCTATCCTAAGCTTATTGGTCGTTCCCTTACAGTGAGTTTTACTATTTTCAGCTTTCCAGACAGTCTAGGCGATGACCTTACTGTTGAAATCTACGACTCGAAGGGAAAGTTGTGTGGCCGGGTGCTTGCTCAGCTGGCTCGTGTGGCAGATGATCCAGTAAGGACTGTGGAGCTGTTATCTGCTTTAGTGCTGTTTTTTTTTTTTTTTTTTGTTTCCTTTCAAGTCTATTTGGTGCATACTGGATTAACAAATCTTTTCCCACAGGGTGACAAGTTGCGATGGTGGTCTATCTATCATGAACCAGAACATGAACTTGTTGGGAGATTGCAACTTTACATTAATTATGCTACTTGTCTTGATGAAAATAGTTCTCTGAAGGTATACAAACTTCTCTGGCTAGATAAGCAGTCCTGAATGCTATTTTGTAGCATATACAATTCGAGTTTTAGAGTAATGGATCTACTAGTCTTTTCCGAGCTGTTAATTGTGTATGTCAATTGAAGGTTGATCTAAAGTGTTTTATTTTAATGAGGTACTTCTGCTAGATTATATTTTGCCCTTAATCAATGTTTCTTTAATCACCATATATTTATATGTTCTTTAATTTTAGATCAGAATAGCCTAGTTGATAGTGCTTGTATTTCCAGTGTGGCTCTGTTGCAGAAACTGTTGCATATGACTTGGTATTGGAAGTTGCTATGAAAGTTCAACATTTTCAACAACGTAATTTGTATTTGCATGGTCACTGGAAGTGGTTACTTGCTGAGTTTGCATCTTACTATGGAGTTTCTGATGCATATACTAAGCTGCGGTACACTCATGTCTTGTTTTTGTGTTTTCTCATTCTACTCTTTTGTACTTGAAATACCATTTTAAAATACCATTGACAGATATCTCTCTTATGTTATGGATGTGGCGACCCCAACCTCTGACTGCCTCACATTAATATATGATTTGCTTTCTCCTGTAATTCTTGATGGCCGTGGCAAAAGTACTTTGAGCCATCAGGAGGTAGACATGGTTTCTTTTTTTTATTTAAATTTTCTTTTTGCTATTTAATTTGTTGCTTATCCTTCGATGAAAGATCTAGTAGACATTCAAGTTTGTCTAGGGCCATATGATTTGAAAAATATTGATATTTTTTGTTTAGGTTCTGGCTGGTTACCTGCCAAAATTTCAATGTTCAATTTAAACTAATCTATGAATTTGGTTTTGAGCTTTTTTTGCAAATAAGATTGTCTAATAATTGATTTTGTTGTATGACTAGAATCGTCTCCTTGGAGAAATTGAAGATCAAATAGATCAAATTCTTTCATTGACTTTTGAGAACTACAAATCATTGGATGAATCATTACCATCTGGGATAGTAGACTCGTATAAACAGTCAACTGGATCCCCTGCTCCTGCTCTTGGCCCTGCTATTAAGTTATACAGTCTTATTCACGATGTATTGTCCCCTGAAGTGCAGCTGAAACTGTGTAGTTATTTTCAGGTTTGTTCATAAGCTTAAACTATGGCAATGTGATTTGCATTTTTGGGTTACATTATTTGTTTTTAAATAATAGGTAGCAGCAAAGAAGAGAGCAAGAAGGCATCTGATGGAAACTGATGAATATGTTGCTTCTGGTTCTGAAGGAACGCTGACAGATGTTATGACTGTCACTACTGTGTATCAAAAAATGCGATCACTTTGTTTGAATATGAGGAATGAAATATATACTGACATTGAGATTCATGGCCAGCATGTGCTTCCCAGGTAGGTTTCCTCTCTCTCTTTTTTTTTTGTTTAGTTTTTGTTTTTAAAGAAATATTTGTGATTTGATGTTTCGATTGTTGATGAATGGAAAATGGTTATTTGTAAAATGAAATCTAAATATCGTGAAGATTTGGTTTATTTTCAATTTATGTGTTACTTATCCATCTTCATCATATGCAATCCTTGCGTTTTATACTTTCTATTCTTTAGATCTTGTCATGGTAAATGATATACTGTAGCAATTTATTGGCTTTCCCTTGCTTGTAGCTTTGTAGACCTTCCAAATACCTCGGCATCTATATACAGTGCTGAACTGTGCAAGAGACTGCGTTCATTTCTTGTTTCGTGCCCTCCAACTGGTCCTTCTCCTCCAGTGGCAGACCTTGTAATTGCTACTGCAGATTTTGAAAGAGACCTTGACAGATGGAATATTTGGTAAGTATATCTACTTAGGTTTTATGTTAATCATTGATGCTGTGAGCCTATATATATATTCTTTTTGCTATACAAAAGAATGATATTTATTTCTTTACAGTCCTGTCAAAGAAGGGGTTAATGCTAAAGAACTCTTCCATTTGTATATTGTTCTGTGGATTCAAGATAAACGACTCTCTTTACTGGAATCCTGCAAATTGGACAAGGTATTATATATATATATATATATATATATATATATATATATATATATTGT
>JAVDBV010039277.1:0-26006 GCA_032619315.1 Piper longum
AAAAAAAATAATTGGCACTATATTTTATTCAATAAGAAAACTGTGATACCCATCTTTTTTTCAATAACAAGCTTTATCTTTATAAATTAACAAGTTATCCAGCTTTGCTTTGGCCTTTGGACAGAAAAACAACCAAACAAGCTATCCAGCTTTCTAAGTCAGCATTGCAATGACAGACAAGACCAATGAACCTGACTATATAGATGTACTTTATTCATAATCTCCAAGTGGAACTCTTATTCAGAGGCTATAATAAATTTGTTTAAAGTAAATATTAACTAATTTCTTTTGAATATAACTGTGTAACCCAATAAAATTTTCATAAATATGGAGCACAGGCTCCTATCTTACAAAGGGAAAGTACATGTAGGAATGCTATATCGTTACATGTATCATAGTTTTAACGACCATACCGGTTCAACTGAGTCTTAAAATTATAAATAAAGATTTTATTAGATGTTAAAAATGTATTTTATCATCAATATTTTATTAAATACAGATTAAAAATATTATAGTTTTTAACAAAAAATTATATTTGGGGAAACTTTTACATTAAAAAACCAGATGCAAATTAAAATGGTAAAAATTAAGGCCTAAACTATACCAGATTTGAAGATGATGTGGAGTACACTAGGCACAATCAGGTGGTACAAAATAATATTTAAAACTATGGTGTGTATCATGTCCCCATGAAGACTGTTAACATTTTAGCCCTTGTTCCTTTATTTGAGGGTTGACCTTTTATGTTGAATTGAGCTAAATCAAACTTTATTTATCAAAATTAGAAAAATTTTAATGTAGAGCTTAGTCTTAAAACACTTAATTGACTCCAAAATTTTTTGAGTTAACTCAACTCTATGAATTTCAAATCAAACTCTATAAATGACTTTCTAGTGTCAAAGTTTATGATTGAGTCTCCGGGTCAATAAATAAAATTTATTAAATATATTATTTTCTTTAAATTTAGCTAAATTAATATGTTAAAATAATTCAAATTATATATTTTTCAATATTAAGTGTCAAAAGAAACAAGATATACTAATTAATTGCACATAAATTTTTATTTACTTAATAAAAAGATTGCAACTTTGAGTCAGTTTGGAGCTGACTACACGTATTCTTAGAGTTGATTCTGAATAGATTATCCACTTTATTAAACAAGAAAATAAAAACGAAAAATATGAAGAATACGTAAAATAAACGAGGATTGATAATATGTCTACTTCTCCCAACTTCATGTGACAATTTTCGCTATTCAAAATATATGAGACTTATAAGTGAAAGATCCCTCAAATAGTTAGTCTCACATCTAATAGGGCTAATACTTATTTATTTTGATAAGATTCAATATATTAGTAAAGATATACTTACGATCTTTATTTTTGGTTTATTTAAAAAATAAACAGGCTTATTATATTAGGCCAATTCATTACATGCCCTGCATTAAGAAAGATACAAATAATATATCTTCTCATAGCTCAATGTTACAATATATATATATATATATATATATATATATATATATATGCTCAACTCTAAACTATTAACCACGTGAACTCACAAACAATATCTCAAGACTATAATTGAGCACATACATCAACACTAAAGCTCAAGTAATTGGTTCAAGTTTGTCTTGGTTCCCAACGCCTTATAAGCTTGAGCTATATATCTTCCTTATCCTATTTCATGTACATCTCCAATGACTGACGGAAAATTTGTTTATGCTACACACTTCTACCTTTCACTGATTATAATTTTCCCTGTAGCTTCTCCTTTCCAGTATTTGAGAACTGTTCTTGTTGCCAACAAGATGGTGGCATATGTCTCTACTATTAAAGGGTTATAATTATTATATATAGAGCAAGCTTGTAACTCTGCAAGCTCAATAAGGTTCTTTAGTTCCTAGCCAGTTCATACTTAGCCAGCCTACATTTTTACTTATGGGCAGTGCTAAGAAGAATATAATATTCCACTTTCTCAAATAACTTGAACTTTTAGAGAGAATGATTAACACCCTGGCTAGCTATATTCACTTATATTTAAGAAACCTTCCAAAGAAAACACCAGTTGGAAGCTTGGTGAAAATTGATTGCCATTATAGATTACAGTTGAAGAAGATCAATTCTCTCAGTGACATTATATACAGATACTGACCATAGATATTATAAAAATTAATGTTCACCTTAATATGAAGAATAAATGTATACATGATAACCTTTGGAGACTACAGATTTTCTACTGAACAAGAAAATAACCACAAGTATATATAAACGATAATTGTTATTTATTACATAGAAGTAATTAAATAAAAGAAGCATATATATATATATATATATATATATATATAAGTACGAAAAAACTATTGTTATAATCGACTTATCTCAACTAAGCTAAGACCACAATTGGATTAATTGTGTGTCACTTGTTTGCTTTTAAACCACTAATAATTAATATTGTATTAATCATAACACAAAAACCCATGGAGAATTGATCAATAAAAAAAATAAACACAGGTTATTTTCTGATGCCTAATCATGATCATAATTCATAACAAATGTTAATATTGTTTATATGAAGTTTAAACTCATAATTAATTATGTATAACTACTATCTTTCAAGTTTTGTAGAAAGCTTCATCTACAATGGAAGTGGGCATCAGTTTAAGATTAAGACTTAGTCTCTGCAATATTGCAATGAGTAATTTGTCACCATATTTATAACTGGTTCCCAACTATATATACTGTTTCCAAATTTTCAATCTAATGTGACATCATAACCATTTAATAAACAAGAACTAAATGAACTTAAATGCTTATAACTTTGACATGCATGTATGGCAACTCAGAAGAACAACTCAAATTTCTATCCTTTCATTTCATGATAATATATCACTAACAACAGTACCCAAAATATCATGAACAAGAAACATAAATTTTGAGTCTCCAATTGATTGCTTGCTGCAAAGAAACATCAACTTGCCATCTTCATTTTCATAGCAAACCTTCACCCCAAGGAAGAATATTAGAAGCATTCTGCTGATTCTAGCCTCTACATATGCTTGTTGACTATATATATAAGTACTGCATTATAACTAGAGCACCCCACAATTTCATAAATGTATGCAAGGATCAATTTCTCAACCCCAATATTGAGCTCATCTCCATCATGAATACTGTTCATGGTGGACATAACCAAAAGCTTCTGAATGAAGGTCATCCATGTCATGAACCTCCCATTTCCTCACATTTGCATGCATCTCCCTGGAAGATGTTGAGTTGGAAGAGTAGTCACTATTCATTTGGATACCATCCGAGACGTGGCCTGAGTTGTTCAATCCATTGTTCACATTGTACCCATTAGTGTAAAACATTAGGGATTCCATTAAATCCTCAGTGGCAGAGGATGGTTGGCCACATGATGATAAACCAGAGGTATCCATAATATTGTTCATGGAATTTTGATCTTGATTGTAGTTGGGGCTTTTGTAGTAGTAGCATGACTTGTTGATATCTTGAGGAGTACATGAGTTAATGGTGTTGGATCCGTTGAGTACATGAGATTGAGCAGCCTGTGCCGTGAGTAAAGCTAGCTGTGCTTGTAAATTCACAGCCTACAAAAACAAGTGCAAAACCATGATAATCATCACTATGCTCTTATCAAACTAGTTCTATAGAAAATTGATTGAGAATTTACAAATGGGCAAATAGCCATTTTTCATCTAGATCAATTAATTGATATTACCTGCTGTTGAAGAGCAAATATATGAGAAACACAGCCATAGATGGGGTCTTGAAGCCGTGCTTGGGCTTCATATGAAATGGTAACAGCAGCTTCAAGGCGATCTTGCACAGGGAGATGCATAAGAAGCTTAGACACATTACTTGCACCAAAAACCTTGTGAATAGCAGCAAATTGTGTAGCTCCTTGTTCATGGCAAAAGTAAGGTGCAAACACGCAACCCTTAACACACTTTCTTCTTAGGAACTTGCAAGCTCCGCATGGAGATCCAAAGCCAGTCATGATTATGAGACTGTGTTGGATAGAAGAAGAAGAAAGAGGAGGAGATCAATTTGAAGAAGAAGAAAAGAAGTGTTTGTGAGGAATTGAGAATTAGACAAATGGTGGGAATAGGCTGGGTCCTTTATAAACACCACATGGGGAGCTAGGCAGATAGAAATATAATGATAGATAATTCAGGTTTGTCTGAATAATGGGCTACAGTTTTCATATAAAATTTCATGCCCAAGAGCCACCCTTTTACTATATTTTATATATTGGGTCGTTTTAGATTCCATCTAAAGAGCTTGAAACGACAAAAGTGAAATATACCAAACCCATATAGATATATATCTTTCCATCTCATGAACTCCAATGCTCATTTTTAAAAACTTTTCAATCTCATTATGTTCTTACTGTCTCACTTATGTTTCCTTCATCCTTGAATAATTTCCTGCCCAATTGTTTGGCAGTGGTAATGTACTCCATATAAATAAATGTAAATATTTTACCCTTATTAATGGTTTTCTTTTTTGTATTCAGATAGCTTGTAAAAATTGTCATCAATTTCATAAGATATATATTGTGTATATTTTACCAACCACAACACTTACATCATCATCATCTTCTTCTTCTTCATGACCATTTTTTTTTCTTCCACCAAATACCACCGGAATTATATGGATCATAAATTTTTTACCTCAGCCCTCCTCCTTTGTCTATAATCATTGACGAAATTATCATAATACCTACATCCTAAACAAAAAATGCACTATTTCATATTTTCACGAGTTCCGGTTATTTGGGGAAAATATTACCATTCGCCCTTTCACATGTTGATCATATTTTTCTAAAATACGTGGACCGAATTACGATGCTGTCAAGCCATGAACATGAATCTACAGAGGCTCAATGTGACATTCAAGTGGGTCTTTAGTACAGTTTGCAGGCTACCAAAAGGAAATGTTGGTGAACATTAGCTTGGTGCATGTCTTCTCACATTATTGATCATAGGTGATATATGATGCAAGCATATGATATACACGTGAGGAGCATATATATGTATTGATCTACACCTGAGGAGCGTATATATGCATACATAGCGTGACCCATGATCTGTATTACCCCCTCTTCTTAGCTGTATCAATAATGAAGATAAAAAATATATAAGCTGTCAATTATATCTTACTTTTAGGCTTAAATTGCATGGTTTATATTCTATCCCACTGCAAAAAAAAGTGGATTATTTATAATTCTATGTTTATTGATTATAATGAGATAATAGAGGTGCAAGAATATTCTCAAGATGAATGGAACAAGAGAAGCTGACACTAAAGTGTCTAAAAGAGAGGGAGCCCTTCACTAATTGGTGTATGTTCTAAAATCTAAAATGCTCAATGGCTGAGTTCACAGCTTGTCAAGCAACAACTTGAATTTATCACTTTCATGAACATATGACTAGTCTTGTCCAAGTACTGGTGTAAATTGGCTTCAATCAATTCTCATTGGCTCACAAAAGGACAGGACATGAAGGCCCACTTCAGGAGGGTGCATGTGGACCCACAACCATTCAACACATCAAATCTTGTAAATGTACAACTAGCATGGAGCCAGTGTTTAATTTCCAAGACTTTAAAAGCAAGTCTTGATAGATAGACATATACATGGAGAGAATGCTATTAGTATAATAGTATGCATTTTATTTACATATGGAAAGGGTTAGGCCATGGTGACAAGGCTGGCCTAGGGTTTCCAAGTAACTTAGCAAATGAAGGTGGGGATTTCCCATTATAAGGGGCTTTTGTTCATGGACACTTTGTTGGCCACTTAATAACAATAATAAGAGGCTGAGTGTTGTCTCAGACAAAGCATGCTATTGATCTAATACTAAAATCATAATCTTGTGGATGATAATTATATGGTGTAATTAAGTTAACTGACCCACATCAAGAAGGATAATAATTGATTGTACATATATCACAAATTAAATTGTTTGTGTGATAAGACAATTATTTCATGCCAAATGACTTGCATTGATGTATTCATCTTACCTTCTTTCAACCTTAATTTTATTACCAGCTAGAGTGGCTAGGCCTTTATAATGCACATAAGGCTGCAATCCCCATGAACCTAATTATCATGCAAATAATTGAGACTTATTTTATCCTTGAATGGCAATGCTAGAAAAATTTTAGCCTTGCAAGATTATAATTGAGGGGGGAAGTAAAAATTAAAAATTAAGCCAATAGATTATTATCATCATTGTCATCATTATCCACATTTATTTTGCTTCAGGAAACTTTTTGTAAATTAAAAAAAACATTTGAGTTTATCGGTCATTTTACTTAACAGTAATCAGAAGACCAACAAATTTTAAAAATGTTTTGCGCTTGGAAAGTGTCATCCTACTGGTAGCTAGCTAGTCTGTGAAAGGTACTGTTTCTGGTCAAGGTTAAAGAGAGATAATAAGCTAATTATAGATGGTGATTAACACTACCTACCTATGTCTTTCAAGTTTTTCCATTCTTGCAAAACACCAAAGTAAGGCCCATTTAAAATAAAAAGGGCCCCTCTTGTACAAGAGGTAAAATAAAAAGGGCCACCCACTAATTTGGATGGTTCAATTATAAAAATAATATAAATTTATCATTTTAAATAAAAAAATTTAATGACCGACCGTAAAAAAGAGGCTCGGGCTGTACGGTGAAATCAAGCCAAAGCAGCTAGATTAGGCTGCCCACGGCCTCACACTGCAAGGAGCCAAATCTGACCAAGTTCGGCCAAATTTGTCATTTCTTAATTACTTGATCTAGTCTCCAAAATGTCATAGGGAGGGGGAAGAAGAAAAAATGAGAATTTTTTATAAAAAATAAGATTAGTTTAAACCATCTTTATAATTTGATAGCACATGTTGTTCTATAGGTAGGAAATTTTTCTTGCCCCAGCCTTATATAAACTTTTCTCAAATAAAAATGCATTCATAACTATTTGTCGAATCCATTTATACGCCCCCACACACATACACCTCAGAAGGAATGAATGCATATTGTTTAAAATTTTTTGAAACTATCATGAATTTATTCGTAATACTATAGATATTTATATATTCAGTAACAAATGTTTTTACCTTAAATATTATCTCTGATTCACTTGATAAAATTCTATATCATTTTTGGTCAAAAAAATAAACCCGATTGTCAAAATTTTGTCATTGTTTTACATAAACCCTAGTTACGGGGAACTTGCTCTAAGTTCCACATTGCTTAATTAAACCTCTTTCTAGTACAATAATTAACCATAAATATACTCAACAAAATTAGATAATCTTATCAGAGCCCGTTAATTTATTGTATTCAATTGTATTATAAATAGACAAACTGGACCAGGTTGTTCCACAGTAGATAGGCGCACACGTGAATAGTGATTAGTTTTTGTTTAGGATGTACAAACATACGTAATATTATAATTTATCAAGGTTAAGATCAAAGTTTGTACATATTATTTCAATTGTATGCACGCTTGGTGGTCTACAACTATGTAGCATATTTTTTTATGTTTTTTTTTAAAATATGATAAAAAAATGTTTTGATATAAATTTGTGTTTAAGGTTATCCTACAAGTTGACAAGTAGCCATAATATTTTGATTCTTCCAATTGAGATGTTCTATTACTATATTTTTGCACATAATAAATGATTATACATCTATTGAACAAATTTCTAAGCTTGGGTTTCAATATTTATGTATTTCTTAGTGGGATTAAACTAATTAGGCCTCTAATGATGATTTGTATAATTAACCATGGATACAATATTAATTATTTGTTTTGAAATTTTGTATGGATCTGCCTCGCACGTTTAATATATAAAACTTACTAGTCCTGCTTATGCACAGTAGCATGGGTGCATATTTGTTTCATATATACTCAACAATATGTATATGTAGAAAAACATTATATTATCAACTGTCTATCGTGTTTTAAGTTGGTTTATGTATAGAAATCTTTTAAAAATGTTTTATTATTCCTAATCTAATTAAAGTTAAAACGTTTTCTTAAATAGGGATTCCATTAATGTAGACTTGAACTAGTCAAAAACCCGCGCAATTCACAGATATTTAGATCTTCAAGTTAGAGTTAAAATATTTTAATTATAGCTACTTTGTTTGTTATTTATGATATAATTTTAAATTCCCAAGTAATTTAGAAAGTTCATTCCGTTAGATACTGTAAAAATTAATGAATTTTAGCATTTTCATTATGTATAATTTTACTTGAACTATATTTTTTACATAATATTTAATAGTACCTATTTAATTTAGGATTTTATTTATTTATAATCGTTATAAAGCAGGCTTAAGTGAAATCATAGAATTGGAAATTTTAATTTGGTTTAAGCTATTATTTTAATGATTAATCAATATGGACATGGTAAATAATTTATATTTTATAATTTTTTATAAGTCCATAATAAAAATAAAATCTACCAAATTTGGTCATTGTTGAATTAGATTTCTTGATATACATTACAATTATTTATTATTTTCATAATAATAATGTATAAAATTATAAAATGTGTCTTGCAGCTTGCTTGATAAAAATTGTGCTTGAAATAGTTTCATTAAGAGCCACATCTTATTGTGATTATATTTGGTCTTAGATTTCATATCTCCTACGCTTTACTCATATAACTCATTGAAGGTCCTTGAAGTTGTGGACACCCCTTCAGTGGCTTACAAACTTAGCTGAATAATATCAAACATGCTCTTGTTTGTGTTAAATACTATTTAGTAGACAAAAAATAATCAGATTAATTAATTAAACACAATTTGGTTGTCAATCAAACAGGATCATTTGCTCTTCCACGCCCACCTTTATTTTTGTACAATCCAAAATATTTTAGCAGCCCTAACTATGCCTCTTCTTGAAACAATTTACTAATGAAATTTATTTATTTATACCATTACATTAAAACCCACAAAATTAAACACACTCAAAACAAGATTAAAGATGACAAAATACAGCCTAGAAAGAAGAGATGATCAAATAATATATACCCAATGAACTCACAAAAGTCTCCACTCAGCCCCCCTTGGGATTGCCAAGACTACCTTGGTAAGCAAACATCTTAATGAATCCAAGTTAGCAGCCCAACCTCTCAATATTCTTTAATTAACTTGTAAGTAAGAACAACCCATTGTGTGAGTTTCAATAGACGTGTGATTGATAATTATATATATATATATATATATATATATATATATATAGGATTAATTTGTTTCCAAAGCCTATATGATCATCAACATGTGATTAGTTGTTACACAAATCATTGGTTAATTGGTTTCGGTCAAATTTGTCCTTATCAGGAGGTGGGCCCTGCTTGTAAGTATTCAAGCAGACACATACGTGGCTTGTGGGGCCACCGCACGTGTGCAGATGATTGAATTAATTAGGGTTCCTTGTAAATTTTACCCACACTGTATAAGCTTTGATCAGATTAAATAATTACTAGTTTTATGTGAAGGTAGACAATTAGTGTCAAATTATAGTGGATTAATTAACATATTTATGCCTTACTAATTAGTGACATCTTCATAGTCTAAAAAATTGTGTCTAAGTCATAATACATAGTTTTTGGGCATTATAATAGAAGAAATATAGATTCTAATAACAAGGTAAACATATAAGTTAGAATATATCATATGGCTTATAAAATTTTTATAATGTGGTTAACTCAACCAAAACAAAATGTCTATTATAATATTTTCGTGCTTTGTATGATTAGAATAAGAGAAATTTTAAAAGTGCGTAAGCCTTAAATTAACTAGAAAGGCTATAGAAATAAAATCAACACGAGAAGTTGGTCATCAAAATACAATTTCGAAATATATAGAAAAAGAAAAATTAGTATCAGCAACAACTGATACACTTGTGTCACCTACACTTAATATAAGTCCTTGGATTAGAAAGTGGTTGGACGAGAGACAATTTTATCAAAGTCAAAAAAAAGACGATGATCTAAATATATATATATATATATGTTGCTGATATAGTTAGGAAACCCATGCCTATTTTGTGCTCCGTTAATGTTTGGCTTCTAACTCATCTAATTTAATAGCCAATTATTGAATGTTTTTTAAGTTAAAATAGAGTTTTGAAACTAAATATAAGGAAAGTCACCCGTTTTGAACCAACTTGAGCTCATCCAACTTAATTTTTAAAATTTCATAATAAAAAATAGTTCTTAAATTATATAAGTAAGTCCAATCACACTTTTATTTATGTCGAAACTTGAGATTCTTATTTAAACGCATATTCTTTCCATTCACAACAAGGCAAATGGAGCTAAATAAGATAATGCACCATACAACTACCATCATGTACGATAACCTTATTGCATATAATCATAACATGATTTTAAAACCAACTCCATAGAATAGAAAATGTGGCTTGACATCTCTTCTAGGTAACAATATTCAAATTCTAATCAAAATATTGGTCTCAATATACTAAGGGGTTTCAGTTTGAGTGGTGTACATCACTAAATCATACAAAGCATTGGGAAAGACGAATGACATTGGCTTTAGGTTTGAAGTCCATGTCTTGCCAACTTAGAGCCTTGGAAGCATTGGTGATTAAACACATCAGGATTGGACAAATTGCAAGGCCTTGCCGGATGGTCCAAGAACAAGACGCCATGGCCTCGCTATCAAGCTCAAACATGGTGATGTTCATGGGTATTTTTAAAGAGTTGAATCTGTTTTTATTCCAATTTTATGATCTCCTTGTGCTTCTTTTTTGGAAGGCAGATTTTCTTGGCATACCCCACAAAAAAAATATTTTAAGTTCCTAAGTATTGATTTGTATTAGATGACACTGATGGGTTTCACTTCAAGCGGAAGCTTATGAGAAGAAGCTCAAGGAAGTACTTGACTGTCCTTCTAATTTAACCGCAGCATGTATAGCCGTATATTCATCATTCGGACATTTAATTTAATTATTTTATTTATATTAATGACTGATCGATCAATATAATTAGTGGGCTTTCCATAAATTTGCATACAAAGACAACATTGGTGAGAAAAAAATTGATCAACTAGGGAAACAGATGGAAAATGTGAGAATTTTTTTACCAAGATGTCACTTTCAATCATGCTGTAATTATATATAAAATATCTTTGTTTTAAGTTTGGAAGATCAAATAAGTTAGCAAATGGAAGATTTTGTGTTACTGACAAATGACCAGTCAAGATGCCCCTTGAGCCATTCAATGCAGACAACATCTGAAGAGGCTTCTCCTTCAAATCCTCTTTGAACAAATTCTGTTCTTCCTTGTTATCAGGGAGCCATTGTTTCACTCAACTGTTCGCTCTTCTGCAATGCTTTGAATAGATTATCTTCTACTTCTGACCATATCTGATAGATCCTTCCAAATGACAACCAAGAGCTATGATATTATTATTTTAACAAGAAGGCATATTATATATGTTATCAAGGGGAGCTTCATGATGAGGGCAATACTATAATCTATATATTTGCATGCATGCAATACTTAATTAATTTTATTTTTTAAAATTTGAAGAAAATCTTGCTTTGAAGGAACAAGTGTTGAAGAAATTAATGGCAGTAATATTGTTCAAGTCTTATGTAAGGTCAACATTTCCTTGTTGAAATAGTTTGAAATATAGCCACATTATGTTTCTCCATGCTTATTACTTATGACTAACTCATTTGACTGAGGTGGTGGTGCACTCACATTTGGGGCACTAACATGCAAAAAAAAAAAAAAAAAGGTTAGGAGTGGTCATTGGACACCATTTGTCTAGATGAACATATGACCATATGTTTTTTTTTTTGTCTAGACGATAATTGGACACAACGGTAGACACATTATTATCCATGCCCATTAACAATTAATAAATAACATAAATTAATAGAGGATTTGCCAAAGGTTTTCCTACATATATGTTCCTGATCACATATATTACTACATTTTCTATGATTCACCTAGAATTGCAATTCAAAATGTACAGAAATTCCATTAATAAAAATATGAATATGTGAAAATCCTACTTAGAATCTATAGTCCTATGTTAATAAAAAAATTTCTTTACTTTATTGTTTGCTAGTCTGTCCCTAAAGCCGTTTGTCCATTATAATAGACGGTCGGCGAAAATGTCCAAGTGGATATAAATGGCATAGATATTTTTTAAATTAATGGACATTAATGCTGGATACTCCTAAGTCGTGTCCACGTCCATCTATTACCATTCCTAATTAAGGTATTATGAAAAAAAGATAATTTAGTTTATAAAGGCTCATCATTTACAAAGGTCAAAAAAATATCGGATCTTTGAGGCTCTATATCTTTTACGTTTGTATTTACCTAAAATATTATATTTAGAGGAAAGATGTTGAAATCAATTGGCAGCACTGAAACCTTATGTCAATATTAAACTGTTTATATACACATGAAATAAAATTGTATTATGTTTTTTAAAATAATTTAAAATGTCTCTTTTCTTCAAATCTAATTATAATGACTAAACCTAAAGTGCAATATAATAGACTAATTTATTGTATTTTAAATGATTAACTAAGTTAAAGATCTATAGTCTATTATACCCACTCATAAAAAGATAAAATCTTAGCAGGTATTAAATATATAACTAAATTAAAGGATCTCAAATTCTTACATTTGGCTCATTGTTAGCCTCAACCCATGACCTGCTTTAACTTGTGATCGGTCAACATCTCCTAGTCCAGGATATAAGTTGTTATGATATCATTTGGAAACACTCAGCTTAAAGCGACTAAGTCATTTCTTTAAAAATAGTTAACCCAAGTTAAAAAATATATAATTCATTCTCACTTATAAATATAATCTTATCATAATAAGTATTAGCTGCGATACTAAATTGAAAGATCTCACACTAATGAGCATACACTTCTATATTATTGCAATATATATTTTTCCTCTAGAAAAAAAAAGAAATAGAAAGCGTATTCATGATTATGGATTTTGGGCCTTGTTGTTAGTCTTTCTTGACGATGGCCCAGCCAAATAGTCCATATTGTTCACATGATGATAACCATAGACCAAATACTTATATTAGGCCCAGGAAAGAAATCATAATGTGAAAAAATATTAATTTTGATTGGAGATCTTTTTTTTCTTCTAAAAACAAACCCATTTTTATTTATAAAAGGTTAATGATGTTTTCTAAAATGAAATTAATAATCTTACTCCTCTATATACAATAGAAAACTTCCTATAACTATCAATAACACCCACAAAATCACCAACATAATTAATTTAATTACTCAGATATTAGCCTTCATTATAAAATAAGTTCAACCAGCAAGCCCGCTTACGCAATAAACTAGAAAAAGACACACATATTAACAAAAATTTAAATACAAGGATCACTTTTCATGCATGGTCTCAATAAATTACCGGCCAAGAAACTAAAAAACAAATTGTAAATTTTATACAATAAGGCTAAGAAAGTGTAATAAATAAGTGTTTTTTCCTAAATTAGTCGTTTGCCATGTGATGGACAATATTATATGCTTTTTAAGTATTTGTTATTCTTGTATTTGACTATTATCAAGTAATTTAGACTTTTACATAAGCTTGAATTGATTCGGAATATAATGCACTTTAATTAAATTTTTTTCTATAGTATTAGTTTCTAGTAGTTGATTTGTACTATAGTAGATATTTATTTTCATAGCTTATCTATGTTATTTATTTTTAAAAATCTCAATATATTATTACTTATTAATTATTAGACATTAATATATTTGTTAATTTAAGGAATCTACTAACTGAAAAATTATTAAATTTAAAAAAGTCCTGTTTAGATAATTTAGGGTTTTCTACTTCTATTTGCAATAATAAAAAGATAAAATTGTAATTTAATTTACCTTTATGAATGTAAAATTAACAGTTAAATTGTAAAATAATTAGCAAACATATGACTAAAAAAAACTTCAATAGAAAAACAATATAGTAATACTTATGTAATGGAAAATAAATGTTAATGTTGTAAAATTGTTAGAGGATATGTGGCGACATCAAATCAAAATTCTTAGGTCTGATATATTCATTAATCACTTGCCCACATGGCATGCAATATCATTTGATTTTTAGCTATTTATTATTTTTTTATATGACTGTTTTCATGTGATTTAGATTTTAACATAAATTTAAATTAAATTAGAATATAATACAATGTTTAATTAAAAAAATTTCAATAATATTTATTTGTATTACTTGATTTGTATTATAGTAGACATTTATTTGCAGTTGTCTTTAATATAATATCTATTTTAAGAAATTTGAATATATTATTTTTCATTAATTAATTGATATATATCAGTTTGTTAATATAAAAAATCAACCTACTTAAGAATTGTTAAACTTAAAATAGGGTCTAGTTTTAGATGATTTATATATTCAACTTCTACTTATAATAATAAAATGGTAAATTTATAATTTGATTTTCTTTTATTGATAGTAAATAAAGGACAATAGTATTATAAAATAGTTAGAGGACACATGATAAATCATAATAAAAAAATATTAATAGGAAACTAATACTTTTATGAATAAAAAATAAATAATAATGTCATAAAATAATTAAAGGGCATATAGTGATGATTTAAGATTATACCATCATTTAGTAATAGCAAAAACTATTAAAGAATTCACACAGCATCTTTTAGTACTATTTCTGTTGCTGGATTGAAAGGGTTGATGATTTCTTGTTAGAGGAGGTCCGATTATATCCGAAGCATAAATGGGTCAAATTGAAAACCCTAGATGTCCGACTAACGTTCGATCTAAAGTCGATTGATCGACACGGGCAGCCGACCGACGGTCACCCTCTCATCCGACCGGCCATGTAAACGGATGAAACTCGTTGCGGACAGCAGCTTGAGCCACGCCCCGGATCCGTGTCCGACTGCTCCGCCGCCTTCGCCGCAGACGCCGACGACCACCGCTCGCCGGCCGGCTTCCGCCGACTCCTCATCCGAAAGGAGCGGGAAGCATGACGAGAAATTCGATTGAGAGGTTCCTCCGCCGCATTGGTAAAATTCCACTACCAAAGTAGCATTTTTTTTTGCTCCTTTTTTATGGATTTTTTTTACTGGCGTCCAAAGTATTCAAATTTTTTATTTTTGTTGGAATTTATGAGTACAATGTCATTCTAAAGTTTCAATTTTATTTTGCCTACTAATTTGTTTTGTTTTGTTTGGTTTTTTTTGTTCAAGGAAAAAGGATCCCGAGTATTAAATTTTTTATAATTTATCAATTAGTATTGTTTTTGGATTAAATTCAGTTTTGTAACTGCAAAAATTATTTATTATCCTAGTTAAATTTGTTGTCTGTTTAATTGTATCCATCATTATTATTGTTTTTAGAGTTAATTTTGTTGTTTTTCTTCATATTATGCAAATTACTGTATACAATACTTCTTGAACTTTGTACTTTGCTCTTTGTTTCCCATCATGAACTATGTTTTAAAATTATATTCTGTTGTTTTTTTTTCAAAAATGCATCTTAATGTGTATATTCCTGACTAACATTGTTATTTGTTCTTTAAAATCAATCATTTAGTTTTTTTTTTTTTTAAATCTAATCTAGTGGTGTTTCTTCAAAAATGTATCCTACTGTGCACAATCCTCACTGCGCCTGTCGTTGCCGTATTTTCCGCACGGTGAGCTTGACATTTTTGTTGAAGTTGTGATAATGAGGAAGGGATAAATTAGTAGTTAGTTTTCTTAGAATGTGGAAAAGCCAGGAAGATGAGTAACTTGGAAGTAGTTATATGTTAGTGATTACTGAGAATTTGTTGTCCATGCCTTCAGTTGGATAGGAATCAGTATCACCAACACCTTATCCCAACTAGGCTGCAGTCAGCAGAATGGGTCCTATACCATTGGTTTATTGCTTTTACGTTAATATCAATTGCAATCAATGCCTGCAGAATCAGAGTTGGATGTGAACATTGCACGGTTTTAATGCTCTGCTCGGATGTTTGGGAAATCTGAGATTTCAAAATGGAATCTTCCTTATTATTCTGAAGAACTTGTTCGTTGTGAGCAAGGTTACCTGTGCTTTGAGATTAGCATAGTGAAATCTAAGAAAAGTGCCAGCATTTTTGTAAAAAAACTAGGAGAGTTGTGACTAACTAGGACGTAAGCATGGAAAGCTTATCTTTTTCCATTGCCCTTATTGACAAGGAGTTTCCCGAGCTTTTTCTCCTTCTCCTTTTTTATTTAAGACAGCTCCAGCAGCACAGCAACGGTGGACTTTCTTTTTAGGACTGAATGAGTGAAATTATAGTAGATTAGATTTCTCCTCTATCCCATCTGGACAAGAAGGTTTACTCTTTTTTTTTCGAAAAGGTGTCCAGAAACAAAGTATTGTAACTCCAGTGGATCTGCTCACATTTAAATTTTACCCATTATCTCTTTTGTTTGGGCTTCTTCCTTTTGGTTAAAAAATCTTGTGTCAATGATTTGTAAAGTATGAAAGTATCTGATATGCCAATATGTGATGCTGGCTGACAGTTCATGAATCTCCAATAGCTGAAATTCCAATCCTTTTTCTTTTTGGCAGATTTTAATGTTAGTTTTTTGGAGAAGGAAAAATCTTATCCCCAATTCATTTCCAGTATTGTTACAAGATGTAGAACGCAGTTTTCAAAAGCAGAAAAGTCAGAAACGGCTGATTTCAGAAATAAGAAGGATACGAGTGTAAATTTTTCTGAATCTATGCATATTATGGAAGGGAAATCTGAGTCAGGATCTAAGTCTCACGGTTTTGTTGAGGACAGCTTGGCTGAGTGGAAGTGGAAATTGGAACTTGATTGGCTCCCAAAAGCATTACAGCCTGCTTTGCAGTTGTTTAGATCGGCACTAACAACAGGTAAATTCTTGAAATTAATTGACTTTATGTAGCCATCAAGTAATAAACTTCAATTGATATTCTATCTGCAGGGATTGGTGATAAGCAGATGGTCCCTCCGACTGATAAATCTCTTGGCGAAATTCTTGCTAGCCTGAAAAGGAGCAAAATTGGTGTTCAAGATTGGAGCTTAAGTGATCTTACAGTGGGCCTATATCTTATTTACCTTCGTCAAGCGTCTACTAGCAAAGTTGAAGATGTAAAGGGTGTTCAAATATCTTCTGATACTTTGGTAGTCCCTTGATCCTTATTTTCTTTAGAGACTTACTCATGCTGGTTAACTTCCTTTTTGAAATGTATTTGTGAAATAAATTCACTATAAATTAAGAGAAGAAAAAAAAAAGAAGTAAGCCAGCTGTCTGTGAGACTGAAGTTCTTATGCTATGGTGTAGGAGAAAAGAACAAGTATGAGAAATGGTGAAGTGAGGAGGGCTATTGAAATGCTGATGAAAAACAATGTCTGAATATTTTTAAATGATATGATTAATTGTTTATTCACAATTGTAATGAAACCTGATAAAAGGTGAGTTGATCACAGTGTGTATCTTTAGTCCTTGACAAATTGTATATGTTTACAAAGTAACTCCAATTCTACATCTGTGAAATTATTTTGAACATATTTATGATAATATGAAACTATATGATAATCAAGTAAGCCAGAAATTTATAACATCATTCTGTCCAGCAGTCTTATAACTTTTTTTTTTTCTTCACTCAGGTTCAAGATCTCATCTACCATGTTGAGTTGGCCAAAGGAGCTTATAAAGATAGTGCAGCTGGGATTGCAAGAAATAGCATGCTTCAAGAAAGAAACATTATAAAATTTGTGCAGAATTCAAGTGTTTTAAGGCCAGGGTACTACCTGGGCATTGACTCTCGGAACAAGCTAGTAGTTTTTGGAATTCGGGGAACACATACTGTGTACGACCTTATTACTGATATGATATCTTCAAGTGATAAAGGGACGACATTTGAGGGTTTCTCAACTCATTTTGGTACAGCTGAATCTGCTCGTTGGTTTCTTCAACATGAGTTGAAAACAATTAGAGAATGTTTGGAAAAACATAAAGTGAGTAAAAACTTGTTACGTTTACGTTGGAAAAAAAACTTTTTATCTTTGTTCTCAAGTTTTGTACTAACGAGGATATTCAGATAAATGCAATTATTTATTTCATCACTTAAAAACTTTTAATGTACCTATACATTACTTTTTACAAATTCTTATGGATGAAAATAAGGGAGAAAAGGAGAAAATTATTTGTTTTGTGGTATGGCTAATTCATTTGCAGGGATATAGGTTGAGGCTGGTAGGCCACTCTCTTGGTGCTGCAGCAGCTGCTTTACTTGCAATAATGCTTCGTCAAAGACCTGCAGAAGACCTAGGTTTTGATCCTAACATCATTTCAGCTGTTGGGTTCGGGACTCCTCCTTGTGTTTCAAAAGAAGTCGCAGAAAGCTGTGCCAGTTTTGTTTCTAATGTTGTACTGCAAGTAAGGGACTGCATTTTCTTCTAAAATTTGGAATTGACTTTACAAACCTCAGCAGGGAAAAACGGTTCTTTATTTGAGTAGTGGTTTTGTTATGGTTTCTTTTAGTGCATATTTCTTAGACATGAAAGTATTTTGTCCTACTTACCTGATTCCATTCATCATTGTGGCATCAATCTCTATAATCCTATGATTTCATCTCATATTATAAGTCTGGTGTCGAATCATCCTTGAATTATCCACTGATTTAATGCATAACACTTGTACAGGATGATGTGATTCCAAGGCTCTGTACAACTTCATTGACTAAATTGAGGAATGAGATTCTTGAAACAGACTGGTATGCTTTTACAATAAGTTTCCAGTTTTTTATGTGGATTGGAAAAGAAGTAAAGAAACCTAGTTCTTATGGCTGTATAAAATCAGCATGATAAATGCTTTTGTGTATTCCCTGGCTTCAGTATGAAGATTCAGCTTGGATTTTTTATGACATAGATTTGGGGGTCAAAATTTTTTTGGACACGTAGAGATCCCATAATTGAGGGCGGGAACAGAGGTCACCCTGCTATGTAAGAGATGAGGCATTGTTATATTATCAGTGATACATTTATGAAGTAGGTTGATGGATTTGTGTTAGAAAACCTGAGGTTCCTGAGATAAACAAGAAAAATGAAAATTAGCTGTTTATTGTGATGCTACAAAGTGAACACATAAAATGATGGCTATCAAAAGTTTACACAAGAACAGCTTCATTGTACTAGATATTCCTGTACTGTCATCACGAAATTAGAGATTAAGAAAAATTTGGCCCAAAATCCTGACTAGCTGCCCCTTCATCACTCTGCTTATGTTATTCTAATGATTGTACCATTGAATTTTGAACTAGTACTCAAGGATTCCAGATTGGATGGAAATAGTAGGGATGACAAATATGTGAGATGAGGAATTTGATTTTCATTTTTACCCATTTTGATGGAACCTTTTCCAAGGTGGTAAATTTTAACCAATGTCTAATCAAAGTAAATTAGTCTTTTATAAGCAGGAATTTAAAATCAATTTTGTAGAAGTAACCATCAAAGATGAAAATTCCCTGAAAAATTGTGAAAAGAGCCTTACACATGTGTGTTTCATTCAGGATTAGTGTCTTGGAGAGAGAAGATTGGAAGAGTTTTGTAGACTTGGTAACAAATGCAAGGCAGGTCATTTCCTCTGTTCAAGGTGTAGCTCTTAAAGTTGCTGAGTACGCCAAGTTTGGGAATAAACCCAGTTCTTCTGGTAAGCTATTTCATGGGGGTGTGAGTGCTGAGTCTTTGATCTGAATTTCAGATGTTCTCTTCATTGTTAGTTTACCATTTTCATAGGAACTTAATTTAGAATTTCATGCTATCTTTTTTTTTCAGTAAGAGGGTTTTAGGAAGTTTTATTTTATCTCCAGCTTTTCTTAAACTTTAGTGATATCATAATTTGCTTTACTTTCAATTGGTGTTTTCAATTTACTTTGGTGGTTAACATTGTTCACATAACTAGGAAATTCTACAGTCACCCAAAGTTCTCATTCTGGGCTCCATGCTGTCAAAATGTCTGTCGCCAAGAATGAAATGGTTTCGTCATCGTCAGAGGAGCTCTTCGTACCAGGCACAATATACTTCGTTAAGAGGAATGTGGATTTTGATAACAGCAACAGGAGGCTAGAATCATACTCCTTATGGAGAAGGGAGGAGAACCATCATTTTGGGAGGATTGTCCTGTCGGGAAATTTCATTTCTGATCATAAATGTGACAACCATTACTATGCTCTAAGGGACGTTCTTAAAAATTTACCCAGAAACGAGGACAGATAGAAGAATTCACATGGTATTTATGTATAAAAATTCAGCTGTTTTTTTTTTTTTACTGACATGTTTATGTACAATAATTTCAGGTGTTGTATGACCTCTACATTTTGCTACTCTTTTTTTTTGGTTTTTGTGCAGTAAAAACATTTTGTGTAGTAAACCTTCACATTCACCATCATTGACTTCCTAATCATTTCGTGATTAAGAGTAAATGGAATAATCTACATCAATTTAAAGAATCATATTAATTTTCAAATTATTTTAACAGATTTAATAAATTCGCTTCTTGTTGTTTCTCCTCGCTGAAACCATGAAAAGCTCTATTCACAAGCCGATAAGGACTGGTTTACAGAAGCAATAAAAATTTGCCTCCATAAAGATACTATTTGACGTGTAAAATGTCAAGTATGGTTCATTCCAGTTGACACCAAAATTAAAAAAAGCCTTGTTTGAAGGACATTCATTTCTGGAGGTGGGTGCGGTCTTTGGTCATCCAAAGATCACAAAGGAGAAGCATCACTAACAGATTAAAAGTCTATGCAATGAGACATTAAGCTTCCGGGTAACAGCAACAAAACCCAGCAATGAGATTGCCAAACTATCAAAACTAGTTCATATAATTCACCATCTTTTTTTGTTTTTTTGTTTTTTTTATTTTATAATTCACCATCTACTAGCGACTATGTTCCCGATTCTTGAAATCCCATGTTTCATCCATCCTCTTCACACACTAAAGATTTAAAAGTTCAAGAATGATAAGAAAATATGTTTCTGCTCAGGAAAGAGATTTTTAACAAAAAGAAAATAGAAAAAACAGAGCGATAATAGTGTTAGACTATGGAGTTCAACTGTTTCCACAGCTCGAATTCTGTTCTAATTCACAAGTTTACATGTGTATGAGGCTATGAATTCAACAAGTACAGATAGGAAAAGGCGCGCCGAAGAGTTTACTTGCACATTAAAATCTCAAACCCCAACCATGATAACAAAACCCTTCTTCCCCAAAAGACAAACACAGGATATCTCAGCAGTTTATGAGGTCTTTGTCTTTGAGGGCCTTTTCTTTGGTTGCCTCCGAGGGATGGAGTTCTTCATACCCAAGAAGAACAGCAACGCTCCAAAGAGTGCCATGTTCTAAACATAAAATTGCAGTACATATCAACAACAGTATTGAAGCTCAACAAAAAAGAATTGTGCAGTAACAAAAACTGCTAACCTGTGTAAATTTGACAAAGTAATGAGCAAATTCAGGGCTTTTACTGTCGTAATTGTAAACATCATACAATATAGGAGTTGAAATTAGCAAATGGAACGCCTGCAAACATAATTATTAACATCCATAATTGTCTTCAGTCGTAAAATAAAGAGGTTTAGCCGAATAGAGAAAGGACAGTGCCATCTGTATCCGCCATCTTCACCAGAAATATGAAAGATTCGTAAAGACAAAATAAGTCTTATTTTTATTGGTAATGTGTGCTCAAAAAGAAGTAAAATAGAAATCCCTACGAGTTCAAAAAGACTGGGTATACAACAAATGTCAAACAATATGTATTAGAAGTGGAGTAATAATTATAGGCTGCTGAACATGAACCATCTCTATCCAACAGCAACAAATGTGAGTACTCACCCACCAGAGCAACAACCACTTAAACAAATGCACAGCACTACGTAAATACACACAAGCCAAATAAAATTAAAGAAAACACAATTTAAATTTGAGTTAGAAAGAGACACAGACCAGCAAATATGCACCAAGGGAGCTGCCGAAGATAAAGAGAATGCCTCCTATCCCTTTAAATGCTATTGTTGCAGCAACTAAATGCTTGATCTGTTGGTCCATCAAATAAAATGGACCACTTTCAGAAAAGTATCAGTTCGCACAAACAAAGCATTCCTATCTTAAAAAGTTGAGGAATATTACTTACTTCAACATCAGGAACTGGGATTCCCAAAGTGGTTGACACATGGCCAACAAAGGTTCCAAACTTTGGCTCCCATGCCTTTGCAGCAGGCCCACCATCAACTCCAAATTCATTAAATCTAAATACCAGAATCACCATTAATTTAGTTTACAAATATTCAAAATAAAAAAATGATTGAATGGTCCATGGTAGTTATTGAGGCAGTTCATTCTGCCTCATCCACAGTAACAGACCAAAGCTAGTTAGAAGCAAACACAGATAAGGTCAAATGCATGTCTCCCAGATAAATGTTAAAAAAAAAAACTCAACAACAGTCTGCTCCTCAGCGAAGTCAAGTGAATTGTCTAAGAACTCCTCTAAACATCTCATTAAGTTGCTGACCTCATATGCCTTACAGTGCAAATTCATTTAGTTTGCAGCATATATTCAAAAAATAAAAAATAAAAAATATGATTGCATGGTTCATGGTAGTTATTGAGACAGTTCATTCTGCCTCATTCACAGTAAAAGACAAAAGGTAGTTAGAAGCAAACACAGACAAGGTCATAAGCATGTCTACCAGATAAATGTTAAAGAGAAAACTCAACAACACTGCTCCTCAGCGAAGGCAAGTGAATAGTCTAAGAACTCCTCTAAACATCTCATCAAATTGCTAACCTCATATGCCTTACAGTGCAATGGAAGGCCAGGGTAGCTTCTAGAAAAGCGATGGGTGCACATAAAATTTTCCTCAATAAAAGTCAATAAATTGTGTTTATTGAATTCAATAACTAATATACATCAAACTAAATTAGAAAATTTTTGATTGGTGAAGACTAGCAATGGACCAGACAACAACCAGAAGAGACTTTAATGTATTAATAACTGCTTCATAACCAGAGATCCTAAGCAAAAAACAAAGGACAACTATAACCACAAGCATTTAAAAAATATGGACTTTAATCACCACGTCCGTCCTTAGTCAAATTAATGGTCAAAACCGCTCAAAAGAACACAATTAATTCTGTTAAAGTCCAAACGCACCTAAAAATGCAACCTTAATTACCAAAACCATGACAATAAACAGCTAAAAAGTAGGCAATAAATTTACATAGATCCAAATGCTCCCAAAAAAAAAAATGCAACTTTGATCACAACAAACTATGATAAAAGCAGCTTAGAATAAGGTATTTAATTTATAGGAATCAAAACGATTCTAAATTGCAAGAAGCTTCAATTACCCATAAATGCAACTCGATCTAATCACATCAACCTCATCAAAGAAATGCAATGAGCAACACAATTAAACCAGGCACTCAATAAACAAAGTAGCAAAAGGCCAATCCACAGAAGGTACCTACCACTTCTTCCACCTTCACCAAAATAGGATCCTATTCCACCATTCACTAGATGATAAAAGCCATATCAAAGCTCAAATAATGAAAGCCCACAACCTCATCAATAGCTACGAATTCAAAAATTTCTACAACCATCACAAACTAGAAACACGCCCAAACATCCCATCAACACCAAAAAAAAAAACTTTCCAACAAAATCCAACCAAGAAAGACTCAAAAAGACCAGGTTCATAAAAGAAATCACAACCATGACAAATTATTAATTTATTAGGTTCATAACAGCAGCTCGAAAAATTATACATTTAATCTACATGATTGCATTGATCTTGCATCACATCAACCACGTCAACGATACGCAACAAGCCCAACACAAGAGCACCAATCAATTTACGAACACAGACTCGGCCATTTCCACCCCAAAATTCACACATGAAAAAAAAAGACCAAAAGCAACCAACTTTCCAAAAATACCCAGCCAATCAAGCGACACTCAAAGAGGGCGAGATCCTCGTACTCTTGCCAGGCGGAGAGGATGAAGACGGAGGCGAAGAGAACGCGACCGGCGAAGGAGATAAAACCCATCTTTCTCAGTACGAGACCTCGTCGGCGGCGGCTCCTTGGTGTCGGTCTCGGTCGCCGTCCACCGCCGGGAAGCCGCCGGATCTAGCCCGCCGTAGATCGGAGGAGCGGCGGTGGAGAGACGAAGGAGACAGGCTTTGGGGGCTTAGAAAATGGGGTTCGAATTTTCAGAAGCGGTTGCAGGCCCCTCGGTTTTTGCAAATTACTTTATCACCCTTGTTTTCGCCCTAATTTTATTTACGCCCAAACTCGCCGGACGGGCGACTATTCCCGAATTTTTACCGGTACACCATATGCTTGGTTTAATCAAGTTGAACCGGGTTGAGCCAAATTTAACATATTTTACCGGATTTAATCTTATATTACTATTACTAAATTTCAAATAATTTATATTATAAAAAATATAATAAAGTTTTCTAATTTATTTTCATGTACATGTGTAGAACTCCAATTCGAAAAATTCCATGTTTTCTAAAGTGCCATGTACATTTGAATTGGTCCGGTCTAAATTTTAAAACACAGGATCGAGCCATTTCGAATTGAGTGATTATATTATATTTTCCTATACAAGTCCAGATGGTATGTTCTGCCAAGTACATCTTTCATAACTACTAAATTGGTTATAATAATATTTCCGTAATTCGCAGTTAACGAGTTATTACTAAAAAATGGGTATTTGACATATTTTAAACCGTCGAGGTGGAAGTTTTATCCAAAGAACTCCAAGTCTGAGTAGAGAGCAAAATCATAGCATGGAAAGGCAACTAAGGTCAAACGAGCAGATGATTTGAGTCTTGTTTTCTTCAAATTCAACATATTTTGAACTTTATAATTTGTATTCAAGTTTTTAAAATTTTTTTTTTGTAATTTGTATCAAATTAAGTTAAACAAATATTTAAAATGTACTAAAAAATTCTTAATTTAGGGTATATATTTCCAACACCCTTTGAATATCCGATAGAAGAAGAAATAAAATATTTAAAAGGTCAAAAAATTGGATATGAATAACTCCAAATATAGATGTTGCCCTTACTTTAATCGTTGATTTTAATTTTATTTATATTTGCACCCCGTTCTAGTGTAGAATTACTCTCTGTCGTACTTCGTGTCTAGTTAGGATTAAGAGTTCGATAGGACTGAGGCATCCTTAAAACGCTAGCTTCAGGTTAGGGTTTTATCGATTGCAATTTTGCCCAATTCGGGCCAGACTCAAGTTGGTTCGAATGAATTTTATAAAATTCCTTAACTTAGTCTTACATCTAATACCTATTAGGCTAATATTTTGTTTATAAGTGTGAATGGACTATATACCTTTAACTTTGATTAACCATTTTAAAGAAATAACTTAGGCATATTGCGTTGCACTTTGGGCTGGGTCATTAGAAATGGTATGAGAGCAACCTAGTTTCGTATTAGATGGTGGGCTGGACTAAGGACGTTAGTTAGGTTACCAGCCATGGGCCAAAGAAGGTCGTGGGCTGGGTCTAGTAACGGGCCATATGTAGGAATTCGAGGACGAAATTTTCTAAGGTGGGTGGATTGTGAGATCCCTCAATTTAGTCATGCATCTAATACCTACTAGGCTAAGATCATGTTTATAAGTAGGAATAGACTATAGATCTTTAACTTCGATTGACCATTTTAAAGAAATGATTTAGGTCCATTACGTTGCACTTTGGGCCAAGCTGTTACATGTAAAACCCGTGATTCGAGTCACAGGTTTTATAGTCTTTAGCCGATCGGTTTAGCCGTCGGTTCGAGTTGAGCATATTTCGGAACACGTGTACCGAGCCGATGCCGGTCGCATGTATGTGGTACGAGGGTAATGTGTAGCGAGGATGTGGTGATAATGAGATGAATGAGCAGAGAATGAG
>JAVDBV010039302.1:2297-29634 GCA_032619315.1 Piper longum
CCCCCCCCCCCCCCCCCCCCCCCCCCCCCCCCCCCCCCCCCCCCCCCCCCCCCCCCCCCCCCACGTACCTTGTCATGTTTTGGCTAAGTTTAACTTAGAAATCATTTGCAAGTTTGGGGGACATGTGTCATGTTTAGATTCAAAAGCAACTTCTATTTGATGTTTTGCCTTGAACAGAGGTTAATTCAGTAGGTTTATATGTATCCAGGCATTGTACTCAATATAATAGGTAGGGCATTAAGGAATTTTACCTTGAAGGTAGTTCAGAAGCTAAGTAAAAAATTGAAGATTACTTTTGATATTTCGTTTGATGATACAATGATGTGAGAAATCTAGTACTCTTCTTCAGCTATTATATTAAACCTATGTGTGTGAATTGAGTGCTTAATACCATTAATTTGTATTGCCTGTTTAGATTAATGTTTTGTTCTTTTGACAAATTATTTGTTTCCCTTCCTATCATTATTTGCTTAATTATACTAATATATATCCGAAATTAATGACCATTAGTAAGTGTTTGTGAAATTCAGAGTTGAGATGAATATTTTACCTGGAGGTGTCTTATCTTTATTGTATGTTGTTGAGACTGGTGTCATTAGGTTGTCTTACTATTTTTTTCTGGTAAATTCATGTAGTGCGGATGTTTTTGTATTACAAGGATAGTTAATCAAGAACACTATTTGTATGTTCCGGTAAAACAATTGAAGTCTATTTTTTTTGCATGAGATTTTAGCGACCGTGAAGAGAAGCCTAAGTTCTTTCCAATTCTTAAGGTAAGGGAGTGATGAATTAATTAAATAAAAAAAAACAGGAAGAATGTTTATTCTGTCTAATAACACTTAATTATACATCAACAACTATCTGTTTATAATTGTGGCAAACTACTGGTCACTCCCGTACAGCCAATACTTTGTTTGAATCTCTGTTAGATAAAGTTGTGGGATTGGACTGGTTAGTACCAGTATCTAGGACATGCTAGAGCTGGATGTCTCTCTGAAATATGTGTGCCATACTTCTTGTATGCTTCGTTAATTGTGGGTGAGTAGGAATTAGTGTGATGGTTGACATATCAATACTGGGAGACTGAAAACCATTGACATTTAACGTTTTCGTCATCCTAAAACAAAGCTGTGATGGTACCATGGCTCTGAAGGGATTCTTCGAGGATTTTCCATGTGCGAGGTAGAACTTTATTCTCATTTCATCTTTCCTATTCTTCAAATCCTGTTTAACAGGGCGACCATTACAATACAACCAATGCTGATAATTATTAATTTGCAAGATCAGTTTTGCAATCATGTTTCTCATTGTGTCAAGTTTTCTTGGCTTCATCAAATGTTGCCTGCTGTAGCCTTCGTGGCGGGTGATTTGTAGAACTAACACGATAACCCAGGTCAGCCACTGAATGAGTCGAATACTGAAATGAAATATGTTTTTGTAGTTGAAAGCTCCTGCTTTTTTCACAAAAAGATTTGCAGATAAGTCGCGTAACTACTCAGGTTATACTACCTTTGCCTGTTGAAAATCGCACTTGATGCCGTGAATGTAAGATGGACTCACGAGCAATCTCAGCAAAGCGTATGAGAAATGACCCCCGTCTTGGTTTGTGTTTGTATTGCCTTTCCTGCTCTAGATTCTTTGTTAAGATTGCGCTATTATTCAATTTATTGCCCGCGTATCAACTTTGAGAAATTCGTTTGAAGATGACTGCATATATAAATACATGACCTATGTGCCTATGAGCTTAACGATATTCATTTGCAGAACAAAACTTGTGAAAATGCGGGTGCTAATGCACAAAGTTCCGACCGCCATTTGTGCTTGTAAGTGTTGATACATGCCAAGGCGTCGTGCTTAAAAGATCTGCCACTTTTTATTGTCCAGAAATACGAGTATATTTACCTGTCGAAGCCCCAAAGTGCTTGCCAGAGAGGATGTGATGTTCAGACTTGAAAACGCCCGAGGTCAGACGTGTAGGCAAACTTTTTCCTGGAATGCATTGACATAAACTCGTTTTTGCGTCCTGCAACAAGTTCTAGTGGCACTTGTACGTACGCCTGCATAGGTGATGTTGGACCAATAATAGAACTTGAGTGAGTTTATATCTTCATGAGGTCTAAACCATTTTTTTTTATGTCATTTTCTTCGTGTGGACGCCGCCACTGGCTTGACTCTTTAGTCTGTATAGCTTCAGTGAAATCTTCAACATTGTTCCGAACGCTCTCATTTAATTGTGGTGTATTCGCCTAATCTGCTTGCTAAAACAAGTAGTGTGTTTCGTGGCGATGGGCGACTGCCAATTGCCATCCACATCCTCGCATTTAGTGTTTACAATGCATGAATAGGTGTTAGTTGGCTTCGAAATAAAGAATGTGAAGAATTTGGTCATCGCCATCTACTACCATCCTTAAAGCTATAATGTAAAATTACTGGTGGACGCCGCCATCGAAAATATCACGACAAAACCATCGTAAACACGGGATGCATATAAGAGAAGATTGTTAAGAGGCAACTACGGTCTGGTCGGTGGATGAAAAAACATGTTTCTTGTGAAGATGAGGATTTCCTTTATTAGGTACTCATCAATAAACGAGTGCCCCTTCACAAAAACCTTAAAAGCCATGAAAAAAAGAAAGATTGGGTTACCGAGAGGTTATGGATTTGGTCTGGAGGCAGCATGTTGGGTGGGAGTGTGGCGTTTGCGAGTGGGTGGCGATGTTTAACGGAAAATCATTTATGCCTTACTTCATTTCATATTTAAGATTATCTTATAAGTCAAATTTAATAAAGAATATCTTCAAAATATAATTATATTTTCGGAAACAATAAATAAAATCAATATTTATTCAAGTGATTTTCACTACATCTACAACTCCCCCTTGCAAAAATAAAAAATAATAATAATGCTAATCCCCCATCGGCATGTTAAATTAAATCTTCCAAAACCGCTTAATCACAATCTAAATCAATTAATCACACGTCTCATTACATCTGAAATATCCTTCCGCAACCACTCAATTAAATATTGTGTAGCACTACATTCTCATCTTCACTACTAAACCAAAGTGACATTTTATACAACCGGGAAGGAGACGAACCATCCATCGGACAAACATCGAGAAGGTTTCATTCACAGTTAAAATATCTTATATATATATTTAATGCTTTCTAAGTCTAATAACACTATACTTATTGCTTGAAATATTAATATTCTATTCACACAATTATACATTCTTTTATACTTTCCATTATTTTGTTTATATACAATAGTCACTATAAGAATTAAAGTCAATATTCCACCTTAATATTTCAATAGCAAATACATTATTGCGTTAAGACATATAAATTCAACTTCTTTGTGCTCACCATCAACTGTTCGATATTTATTTTTTTTAAAAAAAACTGTGATATTTATCTTTATAAATTTGTTCATAATTAATTATTTAGTTAATTAATCAAATTTGATCCCAACCAGCGCGTTTAACGTGTGAAGAACGTCAACGTCAATTTCCATCTTCTCCATTTATAACCATTAACGCTGGTCGTTGTCTACCTCCGGCCTCTCAGATCTTCCCTCACCCCACCGCCGACCGCCACCAGCACCTCCTCCAAAGACTCTACCTTTACCTAAACCATCCGCCGGATCGGTTCCACTCCTGCTTTTCCCGGCGAAAGCTTCGATCTTTCCCCTCACTTCTTCGTTTCGTCCTCGGAGGTCCCTTGTACGGCTTGTTCTCGCCGTTTTTTCCGGCGGCTTTTCCATGTGAAGCTGCGTAATAACAATGGAGAAGGACAAGTCACCGGCCAACTGCAGCAGGGGGCTGCCGCCGCCGGCCGGCGCGAGGTTCCCGGCGTACGCGTCGCCGACGAGCTCTCAGGAGTTTAGCCATGACGTTAGTAGGATGCCGGACTACCCGCCGAGGAGCAGGGGCCACCGGCGCGCGCACTCGGAGATCTTGGGCCTGCCCGATGACATCAGCTTCGACAGCGATCTGGGCTTCGTCGGCGGCGGGGAGGCGGACGGGCTGTCCCTCTCCGACGAGGCGGACGACGACCTCTTCTCCATGTACATTGACATGGGGAAGTTCTCGTCTTCGTCGGCGACCTCCGGGTTGCAGATTGGGGCGGCGGGGGGTGGTGCTGTTTCGGGTGAAGGGGCGGTGGCCGCCGGCGCGGGGAACGAGCGGCCGCGAGTGAGGCACCAGCATAGTCAGTCGATGGACGGGTCGACTTTGGTGAAGCCGGAGTTGCCCGCTGGTGGGTCGGAGGGGATTTCGGTGTCCGAGGCGAAGAAGGCAATGTCGGCTGCGAAACTGGCTGATCTTGCTTTGATTGACCCGAAACGTGCAAAGAGGTAACTTTTTATATATTTCGTTTTCTGCCACCTTTGTGCTAGAATGTTGTTCATGGAGCGTCAATGATCGGCGAATGTAAATTTTTGGATTGTAATTTACTCTGTGAGCTCTACTTAAAGTGTATGATCTTATATTCGAATGCTTGGGGTATCTCGATACGCTTATGTTGAGCCTAGTTCGACAGTGACTTGTTGTTTCTTCATCGGGTTCTTCGTCCGTTTATTTTTTTACTATTGGATGAGATGAGATGACTTTACGCAGTACTATAATCTTCGGTATTGAACGTCATCTTGATGGTGGCTTTTTATTCATGGTTGCCTACCAAATCATTTTTCGTTTTTTCACAATTTGTTGTTATCCATACGTTATTTGTTTGAATCTAGTAGAAGAGAAATACAAGAATTTATTTTTGCCATAAACCTCTTTCTCTGTCCAGAATGTCGACATGTGATTTCAGGATTAACTTGTCATCGGCTTTCATCTAAAATTTTCATTTACAAATGCTCTCGAGTCAATTTTTATCCAAGTGAACATGATGTGAATTCGTTTTGCTATGACTGGTAGTATGGTTTTGGGGTAAAAAGAATTTATTGTCAGGTATTTGTGGAGAATAAGTGTATATCAGAATGCTATGTGCCTGATTCATAAGCTTTTTTTGTACAGAGTCTGGGCCAACAGGCAATCTGCTGCGAGATCAAAAGAAAGAAAAATGCGCTACATTTCTGAATTGGAACGCAAGGTTCAGACTCTTCAAACTGAATCAACTACATTATCAGCTCAACTGACCATGTTGCAGGTAAATTCGGGCATTATATTTCATCTCATCTTTGTCAATTCAAACTGAGCTGAGAGACCATTTTTTATGCTGGTTTGAATATTCTTCTAAAATTACCTAGTAGTCTCTGTTGTGAAAATTATCCGGAGGCTATCCATCAATAGTGGCTATTTTACAGTATTTCACTGTTATGTAGTACTAATTTGCGTTTTATATGGTCTCTCTTCAGCTAAATGTGTTTACCCTTATGTGCTATTTGATTGATAGTATGTATGCTTTATTGCTTAAATAGCATGAGCTATTCTGGTTTTAAATATGTGACTTTCCAATCATTTGTAACTTATTGAAAAGTTATGGAATCAGTGACCGTAGTTTAATATACAAAGCATTTTTTACTCTATCATGTGCTATGGCAATATGTGAATGTACATCATGATTTTTGGGACATGCATTTTATAGAGTTGATTGAGCGACAAAAACTTTTTATGAAGTGACAAAGGAGACAGTTTATAGATGAATGCGACAGATCTTTGAGAAGTCTTGTAACCACCTGCCTTAGCCGGCCGGGGGTTACCTAAAACTATAGAGGATATAAAAATAAAAATGCAAGCACATGCATCATAACACTACAAATAATTATGCTTGAGGTACAATGTAATGAAAATGATTAAATATGAAATTCAAATATCTCTATGAATTTATTAACCATAAAATAAATCATATTATATTAAATATAATACGCAACAATAACGTAAGGTAAACTAACTATGCAAAAACAAGTTCCACAGCCACCAAATTATTTCCCATAGTCACAATTATAACTCAAATAATATAAAGAAGAAGTCTAATTTTATTCATCAATTTTTCCAAGCAAGGTGTCTAAGGTAACCACCAACCACACCCTTAACCATCAGTTTGAAGCTGCTCACCTACAGTCACAAAATTACGTTAGCAACCAAACCACTAAGTCGTATAATTACATAAAATAAGTCAATATATTCTATATTATTATTTATCAAGTCTTTTAGTAATAATGAGCCTATGTTGAGCTCTAAGTACGCCGGGAGTGGCCGCCCCATCTAATTACAATCCCATACATGTGTATGCGTTATGTAGCCATTACGCTCGACCCGTAGTTACTAATATTTGTTATTGGCTCACTCTCTTGGTATCACAATTATATAATGAGTCATCTTGTGCTGTTACGCTCGGTCACCCTTTTTGGTATGGGCAGGTATTTTATCTTTAAAATAATTTGAAAGATGCGGCCTCATGTTGGACTGAGTCAATTCTTTAACCTCGGTTACACTTGTGCATGATGGTTGAATCTGGATTCAGGTCGACCAGGGTGTCTAAAAATGAATATATAATATTTTAAGTAGTTATACAAACCTCAAATCACAACACAGCTGAATCGATGCGCAAGGAGCAAAAACGGACTTAGTCTAAGGAAGAAGAATTAGATTAGATCTTACACAATTAATTCAAATTGTAACTCGTCATCAAATAACTATAACCAAATATTTACTAATCTTTTCATAGAATACAATAATTTATTGACTTACTAGCATATATTTAATTACTTGGTTTATACACTCCAAGCGAGATAATGAATGATTTATGTGACGTAATAATTTAAGTCCAGCCTTGGATATTTTAAATAAATTATTTAAATCACAATTCACTAGCTGACGATAAATAATTGTTACTTACTAACATCTATATAATGATTAACATTAGTATATTTTCGTTTAAGACGACAATCACCTAAACGAGGAAATATATTAAGATTACTATCTCAACGATCAAAATCACCATTTACTATCTCAACGATCAAAATCACCATTAAGACTTTTAATTAATATCAGTATTTAACAGCAATTTAGCATGTAACATATACTTATTCCATTAATAATTATTTGGGCATACTTATACTAATTGATTAACCGTTTTACGTATTTCCAAATATTGACCCGGCCATTAAGTAACCCATTCCATTAAATTATTTAAAATAATCTGTATTTAAGGATAACATTTGCAAAATTATTTTAAATTAATCGCTCATGAAATATTTGAACTTTATTTATTTTAAGCATGTTATTACAGTCCAACACTTAAAGGTTATCAAAATTTTGATAACTCATATTACAAACCTTAATTGATCAATTATTAAAATAATCAACTCTATTTATTTTGTGCTTAATGTTAGGCCTTGAATAAAGTTTAATAATAATTCTATCATGATTGACATATTAATCACATAATATTAATTTTAAACACGATAAAGATGCTAACCTTATTTTATAAATTCCGTATAATATTATATATACTTAATTTATTAACGACATGCAATAAACCATAAATACTAATTATATTATACAAGGATTAATAGTGATTCAACTAATCCATTAGCGAACAAACATGGAGGAAAATAAATAAAGAAGTATGGATGAAGAAGAAGAAAATGAAGAGAGTACCGATGAGGAGGAAATGAAGCAGGTGGGGAGAGGAATAATGCCGACGATGGCCTATTTAGCGTACAAGCCCCTTCACATGATCCTCTCTATATAGTGATTGAAGGTGTTCTACGATAACTTTCATAGCTATAAAATCTCTCATAAAACGTCCCATAATCTACAAAAAATCTGATCCCTAAAAGATCTCACCGAAACCTCTCCTAACTCTCTTCCATTGTAACCAAAATATCTACTAAATTCTAACAATAAATTCTAGCCATACAACCTCCCCCTTCCAAGAGAAAATTATTATTATTTTTTATTATTGTTATTTTGTTGTTTTTACAATCTCCCCAATATAAAAATTTGTGTCCTTGTAAATACTATAACGATAAAAAGAATGATTAAGATTAATTATTTCCTTACTCTTCCAATCAACCAGAGGTTTCACCTTGTTGGGAAAAGAACCCTCCATAATGCGTAGCATATTTGGCGGCTTGCTCAATAGTGTACAGATGGTGTCGCCTTACATTACCTATATGTTCGTGTGCAAAATCCTCATAAGGTGCTCCAAAGCAATAGCTCCCTCCAGTCCATGTTGAGGTGGATCAAAATTGTGAAATTGTAGCCCTCGCTATGGTTGGTTCACAAATTGAGAATCACTTTCATGATTGGATGGATCATTAACGGATGTAGATCCTTTGCTCATTTTTCGTGAATAGGGTTAAGTTAGTTATCATTAATATTTTACTTACAAGGGGGATAAGACATTTTATGTTAATATATTTAAGCTAGTTCTTTATGCGTTAGCAAAAGTAAGTAGGAGAAAAAGAATTGATATACATTTATTCAATATGCAAGTACATGATACAAGTTGGTTAACCAACTATTTGGATAATTTCTTAACATTTCTTGCTTAGTCTCTTATATTGTGTCTTTTGACCCCTATTACTCCACAACACTTTTACCATGGGAATTATTTTATTTTGGAGTGTCTTTATTTCTCTTACCAGGATGAGAATAGGCCTCTCTTCGTAGGTTAAATCTGATTGTAGCTCTAAGTTTTCAAAATCTGTAATTATGTGTCCTTCGTCTTGTATATATTTCTTTAGCATTGACTTTTGGAAAATATTGTGCACTCTAACTAAGCTTTGTGGCAATGTTAATCTATATGCATAAGTTCCAACTCGATCCAGGATTGGGAACGACTCTATGAATTTTGGCTTCAACTTTCCCGATGTTTTAAATCTGATCACGCCCTTTGTTAGAGATGTCTTTAGGTACACGAGCTCCCCAACTTGAAACTTTAGGTCGTTCTTTCGAGTATCAACATAACTCTTTTGTCAATCTTGAGCTGCTTTAAGCCTTTGTTGAATAAGTCTGACCTTTTCAATTGTTTTCCTCACCATCTCAGGCCCAACTATATTTGCTTTAGTAAACTCTAACAAGCATGATAGAGACCTGCAAGGCCTATTATATAAAGCTTCAAACAGTGTTATCCCTATACTAGCTTGGCAAAAATTATTGTAGGTGAATTCTATCAAGGTTAAGTGTTGCTCCTACACTCCTCCCTAGTCATGGATGCAAACTCTCAACAAATCTTTCAAAGTTGAATAGTCCTCTCACTTTGACCATCAGTTTGGGGATGGTATACTGTACTCAACTTGATTTAGGTCCCCATGACTTTTTGAAAAGCTTCCTAGAAATGTGAGGTGAATAAGGGATCTCGATCAAAAATTATCTCATTGGAAATTGCTTTCAACTTCATGATGTTATTAACATACAATCCTGCTTGGTATTTTGTTGTCTTCATTGATTTCATGGGGATCAAGTGAGCTGTCTTAGTTAGTCGGTTCACAACTACCTATATGGAGTCATGCTTCTGAGTCCTTGGGAGTTCTGCGATAAAATCGCAAGTGATACACTCATTTCTAGGTAGGTATTTCTAAAGGCTGTAACAATCCATCAGGTAGTTGATATCAGGCTTTGATTAGTTGGCAAGTCTGACACTTAAAGACAAAATTCACAACATCCTTCTTCATTCCAATCCACCGGTAGGTTCGCATTAAATCCTGATACATTTTAGTAACTCCTAGGTATATCAAGAACTTTGAACGATGAGCCTCCTCCAAGATATTCCATCTTAGTGCATCATCTTTGGGTATGCACAACCTCCCTCATAATCTGATCACTATTAGAATTAGCTATGATATGAGAAATTATTTCCATCACTTCATTTAGTTCTTCATCATCTATTTGTGCTAGTTTAACACGATCAACCAAGTCATTTGAAATGACATGATTTGCCAATGACCCCGTGAGTTGCTCCACAGGGTTGATAGCCGCTACTTCTGCCGACATAGCCTAAAGTCTAGCTAGTTGTTCTCCCTTGTCCGCCTTGCCCTTCCGACTCAATGCGTTTGCTACAACTTTCACCTTTCCCGAATGTTATAAGAGTTGGAAGCTGTAGTCCTTCAAATATTCCATCCATTGCCTTTGTCGAAGGTTAAGGTCATTCTATTTGAAGATATAATTCAAACTATTGTGGTCAATGAAGATTTCAAACTGGGATCCATACAAGTAGTATCTCTAAATCTCCAGGGCAAAAACAACTGCAGTTCTAAGTCATGGGTTGTATAATTTTATTTGTGAATCTTCAATTGACGAGAGGCATAGGCCACCACTTTGCCTCCTTGCATAAAGACACATTCTAAACCTGACAGAGACGTATCACTTAAGACTATGAATCCTTCATTACCATTTGGGAGGGTTAAAACTGGTGCAGTTGTTAGACTCTTTTTCAGAGATTAGAAATTGTCCTCACACTTAATACTCCATTCAAACTTAACTCCCTTCCTTATGAGCATGGTCATTGGCGATGCTACCATAGAAAAGTCTTTAATGAATTTCCTATAGTAGCCCCCTAAACTAAGAAAACTTATGATATCAGTAACTGGCCTGGGTTGTGGCTAATTAGTAATCGCTTTCACTTTTGGATAGATCCATTGCAACTCCTGCCTTTGAGATAATATGACCGATGAAGTTTACCTCCTTCAATTCAAAGTCACACTTTGAGAGCTTGATGAACAGTTGATTCTCCCTTAGAACTTGAAAAGTAATGGGTAGGTGTTTCACATGCTTCTCCTCATTATTTATATAGAATAGAATGTAGTCCGTAAATACAATAATAAATTTGTTCAAGTACCATGTTAAACCATGTTTATGAGCGGCATAATGATCATTGGTGCATTTGTTAAACCAAAAGGCATAACAAGGAACTCATTATATTCAGGAAAGCCATTTTTCGTATGTTTGACTCTTTTACTCACAGTTGGTGATAATCGGACCGCAAGTCTATCTTAAAAAATACTCCCGTTATTTTAGCTGATCAAACAGGTCATCAGTCCTCGGTAAGGGGTACCGATTTTTTACTATCACTTGATTGAGTTGGTGGTAGCCAATAAATAGCCGAAGAGATCCATCTTTATTCCTCACGAAAATAATAGGGGCTCCCTAAGGTGAAGTACTTGGCCGGATGAATCCTACTTGCAATAACTCTTATAGTTGACTCTTTAACTTTTCGAGTTTTGCTAGAGCTATGCGGTAGGGTGTTTTAGAAATTGGTGTTATTATAGGTGTTAGGTCAATGACGAACTCCACTACCCGCTGGAAGTTTGTCTGAGAACACATCGGGAAATTCTGCTACCACAAGAATTATGGACAAGTCTTTGGGTTTGGACTCGTACTCAACTAAGTTAGCCATAAAGGCTTTACAACCCTCACCAAATAGCTTGACTGCCTCACCGATCGACACGATACAAGAAGATGGATCAAGCAATGACCCTTGGAAAATGACCCCCATCTCATAATTACAAGGTCTTTTCACCTCTCTCTTCCAAACAGCCAGATCATTCCCAATAGTATATCATACCCTTTTAGACCATACATGATAAAGAAATGCACATTGGGTTTTCCCTGTTTATCTAAGGATAGATTAGTCACTCCCAACATGGCGACTTTACTGTCTTCCGTTGCAGTAGTGACTTTATAGGACTTGGACAATAGGAATGCTTGGAGTCCTAAACTCTTAATTAATCGAGATGAAATGAATGAATTTGTACACCCCGAATCAAATAAAACATCCACAATGACTCCTTGGATTAGAATTTTACCTTGAATAGTGCGTTTATCCCCCTAAGCGTCTTCGATTTCAACCGCATAGAGCTTCGCCGCCCCCTTTTTTGTTGGTTGTGCAGGTGTTGTGTGGCGAATAGGAGCTGGTGCCTTACCCTTCTCAGGGCTCCTTGTATCTACAAGTGGCTTGTCCTCCTGCAATTGTAACACCTACGGGGCTCCTTGTATCTACCTGAATGCATCTTGTTGCTATTAGGGCATCATCTCAGGGTATCCTCACGCTTCCTTTTAAGGTTCCCCTCTATGTTATCCTAGTGGTGTCTTGGTGGCCTGTTTTGGTTAATAACCTTCCCCTGCTTCTGTGCACAGTTGTACTTAAACACCAACTTCTGAGTGGTGGCCGAGTCAATCACCTCTGTTATCGTACTTCTTGGCACTGTAGCGGTCTTAGTTTTTAATTCTGGTTTCAATACCCAAAAGAATTTGTTAGCTCTAGCCTTTTTGGTTACTAGAATCTCAATCACCTCTATAAAAACTTCTTAGCATACTCCCGAACTGAGTTCGCCACCTGAACTAGGTTGGCGAACTTAAACGCTTTCTTCTGGACAACGAGATCCAAAAAATACTGTCCATTGAAGGCTTCCACAAATTCCGCCTACATGATGGATGAGATTTCACGTCGATAAAATATAGTTTTCTTCATTTACTTTTACCAATAAGATGTTTGCTCTTGAAGCATGCACATTGCCAATCTCACTTGATGGCGGTGGGGCACAAATAGACCGCTAAAAGCTTTTTTTGTGATATCTATTCAGCTCTCAGCCTTCATCGTATTGCCCCTCTAACAAACATTTCAGCTTCATTTTTCTTAAACTTTTCCACAGTATAGTGATCACTATCATCAATAACTAGCACTAACACTTGTCGGACTACCGGTGGCTTTAGGTTTGGAAGCTCCATTTGCTTGCCCGAGTCCACTAAACCAGCCCGCCTTGAGCACTCCCCTGACCACCATCTAGGGTTATAGTGGGCCCGCTGTTGAGTTTGAGGTTCTATTTACAACTACCACTCCCGGTAACCATGGGATAATATTCTGAATAGAGTTAGTATTTGTTGAAGCCTGCGCCAGTCCCTGTATAGCCGTCAAGATCTTGGCCAATATATTTTTCGTATTCGAACTTGACTGAATAGATCGGCTTGACTGTCTACACGTGCCTGCCATTTGAAACATCGAATTTTTTTTTGTTAAGGTTCATTATTATGTTTTTCGGTTATGATTGGGGTTTATTAGCGAAAAAATCATTGTTTAACACATGAAATCCTGAGAAAAGATAAATATTGGGCTTTTTAACAAGGTTGAGTCATAAATTGTAAGCTAGTGGGAAACCAAGCTCTCATACCACTTATAACGACCCACCTTAGCTAGGTTACAAATCTGCTCATTGTAGATATACATAGGAATGCTGGATCTTTCTTGCAAAATGTCGAGATTATCTCCATGGATATTTAATGATTGTCAAAATAATGGGGGCGAAAGGATTGGTCACTGAACTTCCAACTAAGGGCGTTGTGTTTCTTCAAATATGACTCATTGTTTTCTTTATAGTTGAGTTACACAGTTTTTAATTAGAGAAATGATCTTCATGATAATCAAGCCTATATTTTTGAGTTGACCAGATCATCTTAATTTTATCTCAACGTAAGCTCGTGTCTGGTTAAGCATTCTACTTTTTCCTCCCCAAAGAAAAAATGTGCAGAATTTGGAAAATTAGAAGTTGACTAAAATGTGAAGCATCGCTTTTTGCAGCTTCGTCCGGAGGCTTCTTTCTTGTTTGCGTGCCCTTAACCCATCACTATTATTTCTATTCACAGAGGGACACAACAGGTTTGACTACTGAAAACGGTGAGCTAAAATTGCGTCTTCAAACAATGGAGCAACAGGTGCACTTGCAAGACGGTAAGTCATTTGGTGTGTTCTATTTTTTGCCTAATTTTAAGATGGACATATATGCTGGAAACACCCATTATCTATTGTAAATTAGTATTGATGGTGACGTTCTGTTTTTTATATCTTCTTTTTCTTTTGTATATCTTCATGTATGCCCCTGCGAGCAGTCTTGAAGTCAGAAAACTGCATTTAGTCGTTAGAATTTGATGTACTACTTTCTGACTTGGTCTTGAAATTCCAAGTCTACGTGAGTCGTGAAGTTTTCTCTGTAATGGAAAAGGTTTTGCATCTATATGGGAAAAACTCAAAAATGGCCTAAACTATATCACATGCTATGGCAGCCCTCAATGATGCTTTGCGGGAGGAAGTTCAACGTCTGAAGTTGGTGACAGGGCAGGCAATGCCAAATGGAGGACAGATGAATTATGGATCCCAGTTTGGAGGAGTCACCCAGCAGTATTATCCTCAAAACAACACGCTTTTGGCCGCCCAACAGCTGCAGCAGCTTCAAATCCATTCTCAGCACCCACCGCAGCAAATGCTACATCATCAGCACCAAAACCCACAAACCCATATCTCGGATCAACTTCCTCATGCTCACCAGCATGCCAGTGAAAGGATCCAAGGCGGTCCTTTGGCATCTAGATCTGGAGAAAGCACAGCTGACAACAGTTCAAGTACTAAAGAATGAAATTCGACGACGAGGAATTGTTAGCTTTCATGTAAAATTGGAAGTGTGCACTCCAGCTTTCGCACTCTCTTGAGAACAACTCGCACTCCATAGCTCATATAAGGCATCTCTTACTTTTCATAATTTATGGAATACTTCATCTTATTACTAGCTTATTTAATCCTTCGTCGTTTCGCCCATTCCACACCTCTTTTGAGTTCCACGCTTGTTCTCTGGAGATGGATATGCCAGTATGTTTATATTCTTTTTACGTTTCATTTTTCATAATTTCCTCTGTATTTTATTCCTTTGTCCTCTTTCATTTTGTCCCTTTGTCGTCTCTTGTCCACCTTCTCTTTCAAAGCAGGAAGGTTTCTAGCACCACTTAAATAAAATATCAAATATTTCTTTAACAAGAAAGTTTTTAACTTCAACCAACTAAATTACAATTGAGTTCATATTAAAATATTCTTAAAACATGATTAATTATTATCTAGATAAATAATAGACCTTTATGCTATTATTTACACTTACTTAATTTTCTCAAGTGTATTTTTTTCTATTTATTCAAAAATATTTAATTAAAAATGTTTATCGTATTATTTTTTTTAAAAATTAATTTATTACAATGCCTGCACATTTTTCAAACTTTGGCTAGTTTTTTGTTTTATTTAAACATCAATGGACAGGCTGTCGGCGATAAAAGGTAAATTTTTCAATAAACACGCTTTCAAGTTTAAAATGTTCAACTCACCCTTCGCTCTACCACGATAAGAATTCATTTTCAAATAATGGAGCATTTTCTTTTCATTATGTGTATTATTCTCCTTTAAATAAAAAGAAAAAAAAACGAAGGTTGTTTATTATTTGTTTAAGGGAATGTACCATTTCAGGATATGTAAAGTAGAACGAAGACGAAAAATGTTGTAAATAGATCTCTTTAGGCGACTCGTTCACGGCTTCATTTCTCCACAACCCGTAGGCTTCGCAGAAAATAACCCAAGCATGCACCCAAGGGCCTCGCATGAACCAAGTGCAATCCATGTAGGGTTGATATCAATCAGTGGCTCAAACCGGCCAGCCCTGTCCCGTGTTCACTTTGTCTAAAACTCTTTTCTATCAGTTCCGAATAACTTATGCACAGATAACTGTAAGGTTGATATCAAACTTCAAGAGTATGGAGTTCACCTTCTGAGAAACTTCCACCACACAATCAAGAACCAAAATTGGTTTTCAACAGTTACTGATGACTACTGATATTGATGACTACTTTCAAATATGAAAACCCCAATCTGAATCACTTTAAACAACGGGGATACAACCCTCACACAGATAATATGTCAGCTCAGCTTATTTGACAGTAAAATTAAAATAGTCCATCCGAATGGGCACTACCGAACAGTTCTGAATCCGCATAGAAAATAACACGGCCAAGACGTGTGCTATGTAAAAAGGTAACCTCAGATAATTATATCGTACAAACTAGTGCTAGAGATAAGCTACCTACAATAACACAACCAAAATGATATTACTCTTGTAAAGGCATCTCCACACACTCGCCTGATCGATGACACCCCAAAGGTCATTGCAGAATGCAGCTTAGTAACGATCATATCGGTCACGACGCCTGCAAACAGACAAGAAAGAATTGCTTCAGCTCCAAATGATTAAAAAGCAGACTTCGACAATAACAATACATATCTACAGGCAGAAACCTACGTATCCTGCTAAATCAAATGCTCAGAAAACAAAATAATGATATGATGACACTAATAAAACCATCTCCTGGACCATTAACAAAGACATGCCTTACATGTACATAAGCAGCGCACCAGTAAAGCCCTTCTGCAAGATCGGTTATGATGAACATGTACCTAAATTATCCCTAATTTTAAAATTCCCATATAATTATACTTCGGATTCATTAAAAGAAAATATTATTAAATGGTTCCTTTCCTAAAAGGCTTCTTGGCACCAGTTAAATCATCTAATTTACATGGTACTAGAGAAAAAAGATGAAGGTTGGAATTGTGCCAGAAAAAGGTATCCTCCAGCTTAGGCCAGGTGGTTGAAAAAAAAATTGTAAAATCTGAGTAGCAAGTTTTCACTGATGAAAAAATGACAACAAGATAACATTTTTTGTTTAATAATTTTCATGATGCAGAAGAAAATGTCAGAAAACACAATCATAAAGTTGTATATAATCAGAATACACAAGTGCCAACTTGATACCTGTGGCGGTCATATTCTCGAGAATTATCCCTTACAGGAGAGCGTGACCTTCTGCGATTCCTTGAATCATCATAACTACGAGAACGATCACCTTCCCTCACATACCCATGACCTTTGTCATAACCTCGACCACGGCGGTCATAATCTCTTGCCCTGTCACGGCTGCTGCCACGGTCTTCCTTGACACGGTCCCGGTCTCTGCTACTCTGTCTTCTGTCATCATCACGATTGTGGTCTTTTGATCAGAAAGAAAGAGAGAAATGCCTATCAAAAAACACATGGGATTTTATATATTATAACAAGAACTCAGGACAGAGTGACACCTTTTCTCCTCCTCAGCCTTCTTCCTGCTTTTGTTTCTTTCTTCCTATAAATTAAAATAATTTCACATCACTATCAAGATCACAAAGAATCATTCAAGTACGAACCTGAGGAAGAACATCAAGCTTTCACTGCACCAATGAACTACCTGATATGGTGTTCATCTTTAAAAGTACTAATATGGACTAGGGATAAAAAAAACAGAATACACAAATGAAGACTGATACATTGGCTGGTGTCACAAACTTCACAGAAATAGTACTAAAATTGTTGTCAAAATAAATATCAAACACAAGGTGCAGACGAGATACAGATTCTCAACTAACCACAAGACCTCAAGAATACAAAAAATAATGCACAAACCAAATGTCAAACACAAGGTGCAGATGATATATAGAATCTCAACTAACCACATGACATCAAGAACACAAAAAATAATGCACCTGGCAAAGAAAAGTCTTCAATCTTCTTCTTCCAAATACCTGAAGGGCGTTGGGGATATGGATCCTAAATTAGGGATCCATGTAATTACAATTGACAATTTTCGATGGCCGGATGCCCTTCCTAACACCATCGCTACCCCTTTGTCTTCAATAATTTTTTTAAAAAAAAAAACCATTTTTCAAGTAGCTAAGGTCCAGCAAACTCATGCACAAATGTCAATCTGGATTCCATTCATATCCAAAACCATCAATAGGAAGTGTGCACAACTAGCTAACTAAGCCTCATTAACCAATATAGCAGGTTGGATCGATCATCAAAAAAAGAATTAGGTCAGAAATGAGGATACATTTTGGTAAAATGAAACTTCCAAGGAATAGAAGCAAATGAAATGCTTTCACAAAATTTTTCATAGAATCAAGAATGAAATTTTCATACTGTACATGTCACGAATTAGTAATTGCATCCAATCCCCGAAAAATTCCAATTGTTATGATAAGCTGCCTCCAAAAGTTTCAAATCACAATGAAATACCAACTCCTGATAACCATTACAATAACAGTAGGCTCAATTCAAATATATTAAGAACTATTATCTAAAAGCCGCATGGATGGATAAAGGACCACTCAGATGCACTTACTGTGGAATAGCCCATAAGAGAGCTCCCCAGGCCCATATAAACAAATGCACTTCAAACAGGGAATAGAAATACAGTCATTTTGCCACATACACTGAGTTTACAAAATCCAATAGGGTAATCATGATAGCATTTGATCGACATCTTCACATATAAATTTCACTATTCTATTCTCACCAATTCATACTTCAAATTGCCTGTGATTGAATTCCCACCAGGATGCTTGTATTCCACCACAATAAAATTTATTATAGGACTAATTTGTAAAACAATTTCTACAAAATCATAAAAGTTGTCTTCTAGGTTTGAGATAACTCACTCGCCATTCTATAGATAATCAAGAGAAGAATACAACAGTATACCACAGCATCTGAATAAACAGGTCCAGAGATCCAACTTCAAACCAGTAGAGAAATACAGAAAAATTTCAAAAGGGGAAAAAGAAGCATACACATTAAGATCCCGTTTAAATGAACTCAAATGCTTAAACATGTACCAAAAAATATCTATCTCACCTGAAGATCAGCTAGTTTTTCGCGAATTAGCATATATCCCAAGTGAAGTTTTCCTCCGAAATGGTCAGCTAGTCGACGGTCACTGATACATGACAAAGTAAAAACAACATTTGTTGGAATTGGAAAAAAAAAAGAAAAAAAAGAAAGCTTCCCCTTTTTTATAAATAACCCTCACATCACAACAGTTGTAAACCACAAGAAAATATGGAAATTAAAAAAAGACGCACATCCTTTAGCAGCAAATTTCCTCGTAAAACTGGACCAAAAACCCTGCCGGTAACAAGGAGTTATAAATTTCCTAGTCAAAATCTGAGGACTTGAAATCTAAACATTTTGCTATAGTTTCATGTCTGAACAGAAATGCTAAGCACGCCTATGAAAGTAAAAACAAAATATGAAGAGAATACCTGTCATAAACGCTCAGAAATGCACCACAAATATCACACACACGTAGTTTCTGATCCGTCTGAAAAAAACAGAATAGCTTGAGTCAAGGCTTAGGAAAGAAATAAATGATGCAACCAAAGAGTCAAGATGTATAATTTTGACAAATAAACACACTTTTTTGCTCTAATAGAACTTACAATTCGAACATCAGCAGGGGTATACTTTGATCCATCTAAAACTGGTTGCTCCTGCCTTGCAGCAAGCTGCAGTTCACAAAATGACACAGATTAATACCAACAGAACAAAAAATAAAACACACATAAAAACTTTTTATTATAGGAATCAATTTCCATAAAGATTCAAAATTAGGTAAAACAACTTAGAATAAAATTTGCCAAAGGAAAGAAAAAACCTTTTTCAAAGCTTCAGCTTCCTCTAATGCTTTCTGTGCTTCATCAATCATTCCTTGTTCACCTGTAATGTATAATATATGGTTAAAAGTAAAGAACACAAAACAGTCAAATGCAGAGACACGGAATGCATCCATTATCAAAAATGTTCCTTTCCAACAGAAAGCCACTTGGATCAAAAAACAAAGGTGCTGTTGAGAAGAGATTGCTTTTCCCAAGTAAAACAAATATTGAATTCATGTAGCAGGAAGAAGATTTGAAGGTTAAGTGGAACAACATGGGCATTAAGAAGCAGACAAAACTTTGACAACACAAAATCACATAAAGACAAATATTATTAAAGCAATTGTCGGAAAAAAAAAAGTATGCATCATTTAAAGATCTTAACTCATAGATTTACAACCAAGCAGATGTTTGCAAACAATAATATGGGTGATCTCTGACCAATGTATAACTAAATGCAAATAACCACTCCAACTTTTCCAATGGATAAGACTATGTGCCACACATGAAGGTTTGTTGATATTTACCAAGATCTTCTGCCTTCTTCAGTTTCTCATTTATCATTTCCTGCGTGCGAGCATCAGGAGGAGCAATTACTAATGGAGGTGCCAACGCTGGAGGATTTTGAAGAGGCTGAGGTAAAGAAGCTCTATCCTTGTTAAAAGCATCCAAAAGAAGCATGGACTGCATCCAAAAATCAGGCTCCAAGATGAGCAAAAGTTGATCACAAAGATCATTCCTTTTTTTTCATGTACGTGTAAAATCAATAAGTAACCAACAAAAGATAAAAAGAAAGAAAAGAACAAACCAAAATACCAGAAAACTAAATCACCTGTTTGTCAGCTCTTTTGGCTCTGAGTTCTTCCATCAACTCCAATGCCCTTATTTTGTCATCTGTCTTGCCTTCCAGATCTGTCACAAAAACAGTATCACTCCCCATCACTAACTATGGCTTTTAGACAATAAACGACATAATTGACAAAGGGAAAACAACACTAAGGTACCCACGCAACTAAAATTTTTAAAGAGATTTCGTCCATCATGTTCCCTCACTGACTACAGAGGAAAGGCCAACTCTTATTATCGAATTTTAAGATATGAAAGTGTCAACAGCAACAGTATTTCCAAGTAAAACCGCAAACAAAGAGCCATTGCCTTCTTGCGTTCTATCCATGTTTTCACATATACTCCATTACTATTACTATTTACATGCTGCGACATTTTTTTCATGTATGATTATATGCTTAGTTGAAATAGATAAAGTGAAAATCCAATGAATTAAATCTGGTACATAAAACATGAACAATGAAAAAATTACCTAAAGCATCAACCTCCTTAAGCTTTTCTTTGATTTGATTTGATAAATCTAGAATTTCGGGGGACTGCATTTGACCAAAGATAAAGATTAACATAAAAGCAATACACAGTATAAAATATAGAAACCAGATACTTGTGCATTACAAGGGTGACTTCTGAAACAGATATGGCAACTGCAGCCTTTGCATCTTCATCCTCCAATCGTTTAAGAGCCCGTTGAATTTTCCGATCACACTCAACAATAAGTCTGTCAATTACATCCTCCAATTCCCTATCATAATTATCCACTCCCTGTGCTTTGGCTTCTTCATATCTATAATAGCTAAAGAACGAACGCATGGAACCAGAACAGATACAATCTTAAATTTATCATTCCTCTGGAATTACTTTGCAAGAAAAGTCGCATAGAAAACACAAGATAGACAATTCAGCAATGGAATGCATGCACAATCACAAACCTCCATATAAAATATGAAAAAGAGATCGAAGGATTATTACGCAGTCAAAGAACATAATAATAAGGATACTCTTTTCGCAACTGAAGAGAATGCATCTTTGGGCAAGGGCCCATATCCATTTTCTGGTTTAAAGAGAAAAACATAATAATAATTACCAGGACTAATCATTGAATTATGAACCGATGGAAAAAAACAAACAGCAACATAAACAACTAGATACAGGACAGCATGTCCAACAGCAACCTTTACATTAACATTTAGGGTTTAGGATTTGGCGTTCAACATCAGTTTTTATATTTAAATAAAAAGATAGTATGTTCAATAGCAATTTTTATATCAAAAAAATCAGTCTTATAAGGTATGACATAGTCTTGATTGAGTGAGAACATCAGCAATGGCAAAAACAAAACAAAAAGGATGAAAGAAAAAAATCAATCATAAAAAATGCAGAAGCTGAAAAAAAAAGTTATTTAGCCTGCAAAAGGAGCGGGTACACGTCTAGTTACCAATAATGCAATGCAAGAGGCATAAACTTTTACTTGCAACAATACAACAATAGCACAAACAACGCGCAGCCAGTAGGTAACAACATCGTAAATAAACAAAATTCCTGACTTGATTGAAGAAAAATAGCATCCCAGAGTAAAAATCAAAACATGGAAGACTCAAGAACCACCCTATCCTCAACAGGACTATTGTATCTGAAACGAAGAACAGATCTGAACAAAAAAAAAAGAAAAGACGAAGAGGGCGATCAACAAAGTACTGTCAATTGGAAGAGTTCGTGGGGGCAGAGGCCGACGAGGAAGAGGCGGCAGACGTCGCGGTCGAAGTACTTGCGGTTCACCTCCTTCACGTCGCCGTTCCGGTTGGCCCCCATGAGCACGTCCAACTGCTTCCTTAACGCGTCCATCGCCGCCGGCGACGAGATCCTCCGGCCGGCGAGCTAGGGTTTCCGGATTTTCCGGCAGCCGATGCGCAACGGCGTCGGTGAAACGATGGTTTAAGTTTTTGGTTCGGAGCTCTATGGAGGGTAGAATGGGAAGTTCGAAAACCAGATCGGTATATCCTAATCCAATTAATAATTAATAAGCTATTATAATAATGTTCTTATATCATCAACTCCTAATATAAACATAAACAAGGTTAATTTTTTCAAAAGACATAGAATGCCTTTCATAATTTCTTAGCTTGGTTAAAAAGTTTGTGGTTTTAACTAAAAATCATTAAAGGTTAATGGGGCAATTAAGGTCCTGAGTATTTACAATTAAATTTGATATACATTTTATATGAATGTTGATGATCTTTTTACGCTTGAGTCTGGGTTTTCCACCTTCTTGTTAGAGTTCAGGTTTGAAGATTGATTCGGAAAGACAAGGATGAGAAGTAAGTTGACTTCTAAAAAAACTCGTGGCTATAATTAAGTCTTATCTATATTTCTAAACCGGTCAAGGCATGCCGGATATTTTTTATCAAATTTGGGAAAAAAATTATAACTGTATATTTAGAAAACAAATTAAAAGACTAACCGAAAGAATATTAGTGTATTTGTCCATCGGCAAGGCTATCTTGCCCAAAAATTCATTTTCCGCAATGTGATCAAACCGACAGAAGAATTTTATCACTTTTCCATGCAAACCGCGCAATTCAGGAGGCTCGTAAAGACCAAAATGAATATGTGACACATGCACCGTTCTACACTATAGAACACTACATAATTAGCACTTAGCAGGATTGAGGAGGATTAACCTGCCCACCATTTTTTTAAATGTATGTGATAGCCAAGGTATAACATTGAACTGTATGATTAACCTGCCCACCATTTTTTGACTTCCATTATCTTGGAAAAGATATGCAAGTATGGGATTTATTTTGTTCTGTTGTACGTATTTCAATGTAGATTTTATTTTGATTCACAGTGTTAGAATCGAAGTTTGAATTGTCTTTGGTCTGATTGCAACAAGTAGATGCGGATGAATGAGCTTGTATTTCAATGGACGATCTGTTTGAAAATCTAACTTCAACACAACTAACTCCTGGTCTGAAGTGGCCATAATGCTATCAGAAAAGTACGTTCTTTCGTAGATATTAGGCAGATGTAGCCAAGTACAATAATAATTTTGGTTAAAAAAATTTCATATACAGTACCTGCAAAGTTGAGCATGTGTGTACTATTTGCTATTGATTTCATATACAGTAGACTGACACTACAGTGAAATTCAAGCGAAGAGGCTCGAGAGAATTGCATATGAGCAACAATAAGATATTGACAGAAGCTCGTAACAAATGAACAATAAAAATCCGGTCTCATATTGAGCGAAGCCATGCTCAAATGGGGATAGCCAAGATTCTTACTTATACCGAGTGAAGTATGCTCAATATTGAGAATGTCGATGCCGATTTGGCTGGTCGACTTCCGTTGGACCCATAGTTCAAAAAACAATTATGATCTTCAATTTGATACTAATTATAATTGTGGATTAATTAAGGCTAGATGCTGATTGATTGAAAGTTTTCGTGTACAATAATAATTTTTAAATACAGAACTTGGGTTGCAACTTCACCAAAAAGACGACCTAAGAAATATAAACTTCCGAAGGGCTATAAACTCAAAAATTATGTCTCATATTCCACTTCATAATCAATTAGAGACGACAAAAAACAAAATGCATGTATATCTCACTTATTATGTCACTAGCCAGCATTGGACTACTTCTTCAGTATTCCTTTATTCAGCTATAGCAATAACTTAAAAGTAAAAAATGCAACGCTGGCTTTGATAATATTATATTACTGGTCAATGAGATGAAGAGGAAGATAGCCACTCGGAGAACGCCTCTAGCGTGTTCATATCCGCCCTGTAATGCTTCTGAGTGAAGTCGAGTAGAGCAGACCAGGTGAAGTCTGGATATTTTCTGGGGTGGTCTTCATCTAATAGTTCTTCTGGTGCCCTCACAACCTTCTCCATTTCGGGGTTCATGAAGAACGTTAGAGTGAACCTTGGAGCTCGAGGGTTAACCACAGCGCGGTGAAGGCAGCTACGGTATCGGCCGTTGGTTAACGCCTGCACGTTCAATGGTCACGAACACACAATTTCTCCAAATGAATTTCATATTTTATCTCCACTCTGTTTTTCCTAACGAAATTGTTTGATGTCTAAGTTCTTGCAGGCATTCTTCGGAGGAAAATGTGCATAAAAATCTAAGCCCCTTGCTTGGATGCTAAAGAGATGCCTTACTTAATTCCATGGCCATTCACAATTTGTATAGAATAGAAACTGATCATCAATTTCTTCGATTGTACGATCATAAGTGAAATTGTTAACAGAAAATTCATAACACCTGCCATATATATAAATTTTACGTTGAATGTATCTATATTATGATCTTTTAATGATAAAAAATATGGCTCCCAGACAAACTTACAAAAATTTAATTTATAGCTCATAAAAACTTACCATGAAGGTGTCCCCAAGGTTAATGACAAATGCATCCCGTCTAGGAGCGATGCTCTGCCACTGTCCATCTACAAACACCTGCAAACCCTCCACCAATTGCTGGTGCAAGATGGTAAGAGATGTAGGATCATTGTGTGGCCCTGTACCAAGAGTTTGATCTGGTTCTTGGCAAGGTGGGTACTTGTTGAGCCTCATTATTGATTCATTCCTCTCATAGAAATCCCTAAATTGGCTTCTTCCCAACCCCAAGCTCAACCCCAGCAGCTCCATGATTTTCAATGCAAGCTTGTTCATTTCCTCACAGTACTCCTGGCAGACAACCCTGCCAAACATGTTCATACGTGACAATCATGAATGATTATCAGTAGCTACATCTTAGTTATAAAAATGAATTAATTGTCATAATTGATACTGGATATGGTTTGCTCCAATGTCACTCATGATCACCGTCTGTGGATTTCGTAATATTATTAAGTAGAAATCACAAAGACCCATGCATGTAGAAAACAAAGTTGAAAATTTGAAACAATATTTTGGAATACTCAAAAGGTACACTAACCCTGTTTGTTGGAAGTCATGGCCAAGCACGTCGACAAAGTAGTCCTGCACCATGTTGGGAGAGGTTAGGGTGGCCGACGCAAATCTAAAGGAGAAGGTCTCTTTCCAAGGCAGCTTGGAGGAAAACCGGCCCTTGTAGCCGTGTGAGTAGCCCCAGCTCTCCCCTACCTTCCTCTGCGCTGTCTCCTTCACGGCCGCGGGCGACGAGAATAAGGCTTCGGTGGCACGGTGGACGGCGGCAACCAGTGCAAGGGACACGCCATGGTTGATGATCTGAAAAAATCCGTGCTTCGTGCAAGCACTGTCGACGGCCTTCGTTGCCTCCGTCGTCGCATCTGGGTCGCCTGAGAGGAAGCCACTAAGGTCGATGACGGGAACGATGACCTTCTCCGTCCGAAGGTTCTGCTTCTCCTCCTTCGGCCAAACAAATTGAGTGGGAATTCCCACTTCTCCATCACATGCCAATGGAGATGGAGGTGATGTAGAGGCAGACATGGACATATTGAGTAGTAAGGACTAAGGAGTAGTGCAATAGAAAGAGGGAGAAGAGATTTTGTAATGCACAAGTGGGAGATCGGTTTGAGAATGGGGAGGTAAGATCCCCCTATATATATAAAGAAGAAGGCTGATCAAGCAGACAAAAGGTCAGTGACCAAGTGTTATATTGTCTTGCTGCCAACTTGAAGCTGCACAACAGCATCAAGACTCTGAATGCATCGAGAGAAAAAAAAAATGTTTCAAGATTTTAGCTGGAACATGAATGATATAATTGCTTTGTAACAACATGCGTGCTTTATTTGACATTTAAAAAAATGTGTGTGTATATATATATAATATAATATAATATAATATAGTATAATATAATTGTGTGAATTTCATGTAGTGCATGTATTACAGTAGGCAAGAATATTGAATGAGGGGTGTTAACCGAGAGGATGAACCACTCTGATAAGTAGTCCAATTATTACAGATGCCAATTTAAGACGTTTTAGGATTCGAAAATACTCATTGTACTTCGAACAGTCAGTGAAAAGGCTCATGTTATTTATATATAACCATTAAATATCATAATTTCCAAGTTATGAAAAAAACTATGGTGACAAAGAAAAGGGGGGTTTGGAAAGTTATTTCGTGTACTACCCTTTAGGATTTTACCGTGAAATGGCTCTGAGAGATGCATTGAGCCTTTGTTTTTCAGTGACCAAAATATTGATTTCTTGCTGTCCAGAAAAAAGAAAAAGGGTTCTGGCTGCATTCTCGATGTTGCATGCATATATGCAAGTAATGGTTAAAAAAAACTTTAATTAACGAAAATTTTTCATTGAAATTTGAAGTATGCTACAAACTATCTCGTCACAAAATATTTCTTCATGTGAGATTTATTTCTTTTTTCGGACGCAAACTCAATTTTAAAAACTCATACTTTACAATAAAGTTATGACGTTGAGTACGAAAGCTAGGGATTAGCTAATTACTACGTATATAGTTAATATATAAATTCGTGGAACGAGTATCTTGTAAGAAAAGGACATTAATCGAAGTCAAATTATTTTAATAGGTGTTTCGTGGTCCCAATCCCTTCTTGGACGTGACATATAGCAGCCTTGCAATTTCAAGTTAATGTTAAGTAAAAATAATTAGTTAGGGGTATTAATCGGGGGAGCCGAATCAAATTTAACCATGGTCAAGCTCCATTAGTATATTTCGAGTTGAAAAGGTTCGGTCAAGTCAAACTCCCGTAAAAAATAAGCTAGCTCAATTATATATATATATATATATATGAAAAATTTATCATCTCAAACTTTTATATAGGCCATTCGATTACAAAGATAGCGTAAATTTATAAATATTTTTATTACAAAAATTAAAATTTGATATTGGTAGTCTGATTATAAGGACAGTCAAGATCTAATCATAGGGCAATGATGTCGACTACCATTTCTAGAAACCCCCTCCCTCAACCGACCTATCTCGGACGCCCCCTCCCCTAACCCCGTGGAGGTCGGACCTGGTTGGCAATGGCCAGATCTGACTGTATACCCAAAAAAAAAACTGATCACCATGGCCGGATCTGGCCGCCGCCGGCCAAGTCCGGTCGCCACTGGGTGGACCTGGTCCTGCCCACGGAAGCCAGACATGGCCGACGGCGGCCATATCCGGTCATAGACAATAATTTTTTTTTTTTTGGTGCATGACACCGATCCAATTGTGGGCGGCTAGAGGCAAGGCCTAGAGGAGGGGAGGGAGGTGCCACGGGGAAGAG